>SJYA01002490.1:550576-566254 GCA_006410615.1 Neotragus moschatus | reverse complement strand
GGAACCATATAGAATTTTAGAAAATGCAAACATAATCTTTATTGCCCAAAAGAAAAATGATGTATCCTGGGAACACAGAGTTAGGACAGGGAGGGATTAATCACAAAAGAATAGAAGGAAACTTTGGGAGATGTAAGATGTGTGTATTATCTCTTTTTTTTTGGCTATGCCACCTAACTCTTGGGATCTTAGTTCCTTGCTCTGGGATTGAATTTAGGCCCTTGGCAGTGAGAGGGCAAAGTTGTAACAATTGGATGGCCAGGGAATTCCCTATGTGTATGATCTTAATTGTGGTAACATTTTTTTATCGTGTATGCATGTGTTAAAACTCATCAAATTGTGTACCTTAAATGTGTAAATTTCATCATACTTCAATTATATCAATAAAGATGCTTTTAAAAATCCAATAAAATAGTAACAGTAATGTGTGCTTTTTGGCAGCTTATGAAACACTTTGTGATCTTCACAGCACCTGAAGAAGGGAGGAAGCANCCTCCACCCCCGCCATCGGATGCCGGTCTAGTCTCCCCACTCCTACTCCTCACCAGTCGGTTCAGGCCCTCCCTTTTAGTTCTGTGGAGAGTCGACTGAACCCCGCGCCAAAGTGGAAGGAGCGAGCAGGGCGCGCAGCCGCCAAGGACCACATTGGCAGGGCCGCCCCAGGCCTCGCCACGAGGACCTATCCTTGGATGGACGGCGAAAGGAGGACACTCCTCGCTCTGGGGGTGCCGTCAGGCCCAGCCGCTAAGCGACAGATGGCCGGGGTGCCCGTCTCTCTCTCCACCTTTGGCGTTGATAACCGAGCTTGGCAAGACAAGGTCCTCCAGGGGCTAGAGGATGCTGCTGCCACCCTCCTGTCGGGCTCGGCAGAGGGCCAGTCCCAGCGCCTGCTGCTCTCTCCAACCTTGGCGGATACCAAGGAGTTCTACCATTAGGTGGTCCTCCAGAGTCTGCCTGGGAAGTGGATTTTGCGGGGGCGGGGGGGCGGAAGCAGTGCATAGCACAGTTTGGTCAACCAGTCCACTTCTCTCTCCACCCTTTAACTTAGCACTGTTTCAGCCAGCTCAGATCATTGGATTTCTGAAATTCTGAAATATTGGGTGAAGGACAGCTGGTAGACCCAGCCGCCCAGGGGAGTGTTTTCACTTTTTAAAGAGCTGCTGCTGCTGTTGCTTTTTTTTTTTTCTTTTAATATTTAAAGAGCTTCTTAAACAGCTTGGAAGATGATAATGGGAACAGCTCTTGAGCTCAGCTGGGTGGTAGGTGTCTTCACCTCCATCCTCCACTATACTTGATGCAGTAGGGGACCCTCAGAATTTTGTCCCTCTCTTTACTCCAGGGATTGGCTGGCCTTTCCAAAAAAAAAAAAAAAACCACTCCTGTGGATACTAACCTTAAAATAAATGCTCTTTGTCCTTCTCACAGAGACCCTACATAGCATCCCCAGTGGTTCCTCTCTACTGGCTGTGTCCCAGGGGTACAGTCCTGGGGAACAGACTCCTTTCATTCAGCCTTCCCTGTGGGCTACTTCTGCCCTCCGTGGCTGCTGTGGATGAACTCAATTCTGGGTCACTTATCCTGTCTGCAGAAAAGACCCCATTCGGCTCAGAAGGGCCCTCCTTTCTATTGAGAGAACGTGTGTGTGTGTGTGTCTGTGTGTGTGTCTGTGTGTTCAGGTCTCCTGTCATGACTTTCCCCAAATTTACCTAAGTAACAGTTCCTGGGACCCCCAGAGTGGACCCCTAGGATCTTAACTCTGCCCTGAAACCATCTCTGACCAGTCTGACAGCACATTCAGTAATTCAGTTACTGGGGAGGCAGCCCAAGACTCCGCAGTGGGGGCAGGTGTGTGTGTGTGTGTGTGTTGTGTTCCCAGCCCAGACAGGTTTATACTTTAAGTCCCTTTGTCACTTGAGCCAGTGTTCTTAGCTGTGGGTCTCTGGGCTGTCAGATCATGGTCACAGGTCACCGTCTTGAAGGGATAAACAAAACTGGATATGTGTACATTTTTCTGGGCTTTTCTTCTGGTGCTCAAAAGAGTCTGAGACCTCAAATAAGTTAAGGTCCACCACCCTCAAGAGACTCCCCCGGATGATTAAACTTGTGATTTATTGCCACCCAGTCCACTCCCTGGCTTTGTGAGCCTTCTTACCCTGTCTTGGTAAATATGCAGAGGCCGGATTCTTTCCCTGTCTTTTTACTCTATCCTATAAATTCTGTCTTGGCCTTGAGAGGGCCTGCCCCATTTATGCCAAAATGCTCTGGTGGCCAGTCCGTGTTTTGGTGAGCTGGCAAAGCTTTTCTGTGCCATTCCCCTGTTATCTGCTCTCCCATCCCTCTCCTGAGCACCAGACAGAGATGAGTTCTTGAATTTGAGATCTGAACTAAGGCTCAAGGAAATTGTGATTTTTTTTTTTTTTTTCTCCAGCTGCAGAAGGTCCCTTTTCTCATCCATGTTCTTTCCAAAGTTGGGTCTTTGTTTTGGGTGGGGGGCGATCGTTGTTTTGGGAGTGTCTCTCTGCTGGAGAGGCTTAGCTGGGGTTGGGGGGGCGGGGGGGACGCCTTCCTTTCTCTTGGAATTTGTGATTAGCTTGTGAGCGACTGAACTGAACTGAACTGATGTGTCCTAACTACTAAGGGTGGTCAGCGGCTGCTCTCTCCTTTATCTGCTTGATCTGCTCTGGGTTGCACTCTGTTTGGGAGAGGGTAGGGGCACATGTACCCATCTGATTTCAGGACCAGTTTTTCTAGTCTGAGTCAAGAAGGTTGGGAAATGGAGCTGGAGTGGGTGGGGGATGGAGGGGTATGGGGCAGTGGGGCTAGTTGAGGCATTTCCTTTGGAAACTTGTATTGAGAAGGAGCCGGAAGTCATCCCAGGGGAAGGCGAGAAATGAGAACGTTTCCTTTGAGCCCCTTCCCAGCTACCCGCCTTTGGGCCAGACACCAGACTGAATGCACCCTTTGTGCCTTGCTGGAGGCTGGGAGGCTCAGCCAGCCAGTCAAGCTAGGATTAGAACCTGAAGCCCAGCCTGGCGAATTGGAAGGGAGGTGCAGAGTGGCTCCGGAAACTCTGGCCTTCCCTAAGCTGGAAATGGAGAGACCAACCTTCCTGAATATGTAAAGCAGCCAGCCCTTCAGCTCCACCCTCCTTTATTTGCACTTGGCTTTTCTCTCCCAGTAAATTCAACAACCTCAATTCTGGATCTTTGTTGGAGAGACAGGAGTGACTTCCTGATCTGGCCAGGCTCTTGGCATGAATGACTTAGTTTCCTTGCCCTTCCTGTCTTCCCACCTTTTATCTCCCCAAATTGCTCCAGGCACTACCCCAAGGAGAAGGGGTGTGTCAGGACAAAGTGACAGGGAGGGAAGGTGAAATTTGTCATCACAGACCCTTCTGTGAGGTGAACGGGGGAAATGGCCTGGCTCCTGGACAAGTGCTCTTTTCTCTCAGGCTGACTGTGGGATTCTCTGGGGACCAGGAGTGAGAGGGTTTGAGTTCAAGCCTCGGGACCCCTGCATATTAGTTAGGCTTCTTGGGCAAGTTGCCTTAACCCCTCTGAGCTTTTATTCCTCATCTAAGAAATAGGGCTGTGGGAACTTCCCTGGTGGTCCAGTGGTTAAGAATCTGTGCTTCCACTGTGGAGGGCATGAGTTTGATCTCTGGTTGGGGAACTAAGGTCCTGTGTGCAACGTGGTGTGGCCAAAAATAAAAGTGAGAAATAGGACTCTCAATCTCCATGCGCCTCCCAGGGCTCACTTACATGTGACCCACGATGGCTTCTGCCTCTCTTCCCCCAGTTCTGGCTCTGTTAGAAGTGACCGGTATGGGTGGTTCCCAGAGAGGACTCTGTTTTGCTCTAAATGAGTAGCTGGATGACTCAGCGGGGTGGGTGGGATGCACTGAAGGTCACAGTTTCCTGCCCTGTGTCAGCTCTGAACTTGGGTGGGAGTCTGGTGTCCTGGGAGAAATGGGCTTTGACATAACTCTTCCTATTCACTCCTGGGGGGCTTGGTCCTGCGTGAGGCTAAATAGACTTGCTTACCCAGCTTTTGGGCTGGTGATGTGTGTGAGTGTGTAGAATGAGTGAGTCTGAGTGTGTTGGAGACCAGACAAGGAGGAGGGGCAGGGCCAGTCTTACATTATTTAACTGTGGGTGCATTTCAGGGTCACAGAACTAGAGGGTGCATTTCAGGGTCTTTGGGCCCATCACGGTTGGGACAGGCACTCAGGTTTGGGTCACATCCCTGCTATTCATGGTCTCCCCATCCAGCTTTCTTTGCTCCAGGGTGAATGTTCATGAGGGTGCTCTTGGGTGAGCTAGTCTGCCTAGTGAGTAGAGGCCATGAGTCCCCCGGGGACGTAAATGCCACCTTTGTTTTTTTCCACCCTCTGTCCTCACCCATCATTTTCTAATCCGCACTCTCTGTGGTCAGTGCTGTTTGAGATCTTCCTTCCATCCATCCTTCTGGGGCAGCCCTCTTCTCCCTCTGGAGCAGCGCTGAGATCAGGTTTTGTGGTCTGGGGGCAGCTGGGTGGGGGTCTGTCGTGCTGGAGAAGATAGCGCCTCCATCTCCCCGCCCCCTCTGACCAGCCCTTCTCGCCTCAACAGGTAGCGCAGGGCCTTCTGTAGCCATGTCAGCCAAGGCGATTTCTGAGCAGACAGGCAAAGAACTCCTCTACAAGTACATCTGCACCACCTCGGCCATCCAGAACCGCTTCAAGTATGCCCGGGTCACCCCTGACACAGACTGGGCCCGCCTGTTGCAGGACCACCCGTGGCTGCTCAGCCAGGTGAGCCCTCCCCACCGCCAGACCCCTCCTCCAGGCCCAGATGTCCCCTCAGAACATGTGATGGCAGATGGCCTGCCTAGGTGGGCAGGGTGCAGGGGGCTGAGCGCGTTTGGTGTTCAGCCCTGTGTGCCACGTGCTGAGGTGCTGCGCCTGGACTGGAACTGGTCAACTGGAGTCCGAGTGGCGGCTCTCTGGTTATTAACCATGTGGCCTGGGGCAAGCCATTTCACCTCTCTTGAGTTTTAGATTCCCCATCTGTCAAATGGGCAAACCACTCACCCTGTGAATTTAAGGACTAGTTATAATGCCTGGAAAGTCTTCGGTCTGCTGCCTGGCATCTGGTAAATGCTCAGTGAAAAGCACCTGCTCCATCAGGAATATGTCAGGGCCACGAGGAAATGCGATGCTGTGCTTTGTGCAGAATGGCTGATAGAATCCACCCGGAGCAGGGAATCCTCTCTGTAGATCCATTTAGACGTCTCTGGTGGGTCCCAGAGAGCTAGGACCAGTGAGGGGGCGGGTGGGAGGGTGTTCAGGGATGCAATTTTCCTTCCGCTATGAGGCAGCCCAAACCCCAGACCACAAAGGGAGTTGGTAAACTTCCTGGTACTGGAGGTGTGGGAGCAGTGGCTAGGGGCTGCTTGTAGATCTTGTAGATGGGGTTCAGACACGGGGATATCTTGACCAGATGTCTTCCACAGTGCTTTGTCACCTCAGGGCTCTGTCCTTCTATTCTTTCTTTTTGGAATGTGGGTGCCAGTCCATATTCTGAGGTGTTGAATGAAGCTAAGATACCACATAGGGAGGGTAGGGAATCCTTTACTCATCAGCAGGTATTCAGTGAGCACCTACTCTGTGCCAGACCCTAGCCTGAGCCAGGACAGCTCTAGATTCCCGGTTGTCAAAGATGTTGGCTGGGATAGGTGAAGGAAGCTTCTGGGAGCTGACCTTGAAGATGAGTGGAATTTACCTTGGGGGTGGGGTGAATTGGAAGCCACCCAGGCTATCCTGTGCTTTGGGACCCTAGACTATTACCTCTTAACTCTTCCCTCTCCTTCTTTGCTCTAAATACAAACCCCTCTTGGAAATTCCCTGGTGCTGCAGGGGTTAGGACTCCAGGCTCTCAATGCCAAGAGCCTGGATTCAATTCCTGGTCGGAGAACTAGATCCCACAAGCCACATGGCTCAGCCAAAACACAAAACAAGCAAACCAACTCTCTTGTTCCAGAGCTTGGTGGTCAAGCCAGACCAGCTGATCAAACGGCGTGGAAAGCTGGGCCTAGTTGGGGTCAACCTCACTCTGGATGGAGTCAAGTCCTGGCTGAAGCCACGCCTGGGACAGGAGGCTACAGTGAGTCTGGGTGTAGGGCTGGGGTGGATGTGCTGTGGTAACAGAAGCAAACATGGTTGCTTCTAGATCTGCAGCCCTATGGATCACCCCCATGACTGGTCCAATGGCAGCCTGGGGAGGGCAGGAGTCCTGCAGAGCTGGCTTATGTAGTAGGGCCAGTTGGATGCTCATTCCGAGCTCCCCTGACAGGGAACGGTGAGATGTGCTGTACAAGTAGAAGTATTACAGGCACTTCTGTGGGGGTCCAGTGGTCAAGAATCTGCCTTCCAATGCAGGGGATGAAGGTTCTATCCCTGGTCGAGGAAGTAAGATCCCACGTGCTGCAGGGAAGCTGAGCCTGAGGAACCCGAGCCAGGCTGAAATAGTCTGTTCCTTTAACAACAGTTGTGGTGATGGGACTCTGGGACCTACTCTGGGAACTCCTTTCTTTTCAAGTACCAGAAAGGGTAGGGTAGCTCACCATGACCTGCATACACAAGAGGCACGATAAAGGGGAAAAAAAGGAACTTGAAGGGAGATGCAGAATCATTTAGGCAGAAACGATCTTGGGCCAAGAATCTAGGAAGAGACAGTTAATACTGAAGAGTCAATTCAGTTCTTGTCTTCTCCCAGCTTGTTGATTAATTTCAACTCTGTAGGTGAGAGTTGAAGTGAAATATGGCTTAGGAAGGCTAAGTGATGCCCAGAAATAAAATTGCATTTCTTTTTCTTCTCCCCAAGGGAGCTGGAGAACTGAAGGGAGGGAGTGGACCAAGGCTTGATTTAAGCCGGGGAGCACGTGCTGTCCATACCTGGCTTTGTCCCATCTAGGGTGACTGTGGATCAATGTTGAGCTGCTAACTTGATCTCCCCAGAGTAGGATGAAGGTGGTGATAGAGCCATCTTCCTTTTTACCCGGGCTTCCTTAAATCAGCTCTTCTTGTTTAATTTCCCCTTTCTAGCTCTCCTGGATAAAGAAGGATTCCTGAAGTTATACACTGGCTTGGGAGGTGGAGGGCTCTTGACCTTCATGCCCCCAGGTCTTTGGGGGGCTGAGCAGTATCCCCAGGGAGGTCCTCATGCTTCCTTCTTCGCTGGCTTTTGTCAGGGGGTGGGGGGAGACACTGGGGACATCTGAGCTGGCAGCAGTGTCTGCCCGGGCAGGAGCGGCTCATTACCTCTGATGGATCACTGTCTGGTCCCTGACTCAGCAATGACGCACGCATGGGCGGGCGGGGGCTTCGGGACGTGCGGGGAGGGAGGGTGAGGACTGTCTCGCCTCGGCTGCCGCCAGGGACCCACTCAAACTGATTAGCTCCGCAGGCCTGTTGTCGTCAGCAGGGAAAGTCTGTGCGGAAAAGTTTCCCTGTCAAGCTCCGTTCTTTCTCCCTTCCCCAGCCATTCCTTGCGCCTGAGACTGGGTCTCCCTGCCTGAGCTCTGGGATCGATAACCTTGATTTGTCCGAGCACGTGATCTGTGGGACAGCAGAGGGGTAGAGGCTCCAGATTGCCGCTTTTGGGGGGGGCGGGGCCACATTACAGCTCATTTGTCACCCTCCAGAGGAGGCGGAAAAGAAGGTGCGAGACATTTTAGAAAGTGTCAAAGTGTGGCTGGCACAAGGGCAGAGGGTGAAGAGGGGGTCTCATGCAGACTTCTTTAGTGTAAGGGTCTGTGACCCCATTGCCCTAGTTTCTGGAAAGATCTCTTTCTGGCAGATGTTGGGGCAGTAGTGCTGCGGCCCCACCTCTGATGGATGGGTGAGGTGGAAGGAGCAGAGGGTCATCCCTCCTCTTGCCCCGCGAGCAAGGCGTGCCGTCCGCCTCAGCTGTATCTCCTTCAATCTCCATAGGTTGGCAAGGCCACAGGCTTTCTCAAGAACTTCCTGATCGAACCCTTCGTCCCACACACTCAGGTACGTGTGAGGTGGCTCCCAGCTCGGTCTTTGCCCTCTGGGAGCATTGTGCCTGTTGATCCTAAAATGATGAAAGGAGAACTCAAGCTGCTGGAGAAAACTTAGAGCAACCAACGTCTCTGAAGCTGCGCTTTTAGGGTCTGAGGATGCTGCAGAGCGGGGAGTTCAGAGATGAGGGGAAGGGCTCAGTTTGCAGCAGAAAGGAACCAGCGCTGGTAACTCCCAGTGCTGGAGTGAGAAGGACTTGAAGGGAGGACCTTTCCCCCAGAGCAGGTCACATTGGGCCAGGCTGCACTGTCAGCCAGCAAGGCAGTGGCCTCTTGTCCTTGAGGTCTCACCCGGTAGGAGGTGTCTATGGGATTTTAGAAATGATACTACTGGGGCTGGGCCCCTCACCCATATGGTGCCCTCTTCCCTCGTAAGGCGGAGGAGTTCTACGTCTGCATCTATGCTACCCGAGAAGGGGACTATGTCCTGTTCCACCACGAGGGTGGGGTGGACGTGGGCGACGTGGATGCCAAAGCCCAGAAACTGCTCGTTGGCGTGGATGAGAAGCTGAATCCTGAGGACATCAAGAAACACCTGCTGGTCCACGCCCCCGAAGAAAAGAAAGAGTTGAGTGAGAGGGATGGCAGGGTGGTGGTGGCATAGGAACAGGGAAAGCAGACAACGCTGGGTACAGGGGGGCAAGCGGAGTGGTCTTCCCTGTCTGGGCACCGGCTACCCCGCCCCAGCCTTTGGCTGGAAGATGGGGAGCAGCCAGCAGTCACAGCCCCTCCCCGTCCCCAGGAGGAATGCGGGGGCAGTAGGGAGGCTGGCTCAGACTGAAATGTCCGTCAGCATCCCTCACCTCCTTGCCCTCGTCTGTCTGGCGTGGGCCCCCCCTCCTGTTCCATGCCTGACAACCTCTTTCCGCCTCAGTGGCTGAAGAGTGACATCCGGGGAGCAGGGTTTGGAGAGGAGAGGGAGGGGTCAGCAGAGCGGGTGCTGGGGAGTGGAGTTGTCAATAGCAGTGAGAGATGCTGCTGAATCTGCTCCCTCATGGACTGACAGTCCCTCTCTGCCTCCCTCTCTAGAATTCTGGCCAGTTTTATCTCCGGCCTCTTCAATTTCTATGAGGATCTGTACTTCACCTACCTCGAGATCAACCCCCTTGGTAACTATCTCTGCTGAGGTGGGCCCTCGCCCCCGCTTGCAGAGGGCAGCGCAGACAGGTGTGTAGGGGCAGAGGGATTCCCCAGGCTCCTGTTTCTGAGCTCTCAGGAGGCCATGATCATCCTTGTTTCACCAACTCCGTTTCTTCTGTGATGAGGAAGTCCTGGTTACGGTTTGATTCTGCTCAGTGGCTCTTCCCGCTAGTAGATCAGGCTGTTCTCCCGGGAGCTGGGCTGCCCTTGTGTCTGCCTGACCAGTCAGACCCTCCCTTCCTCTTGGTGCCTCAAAGGCCCCCTTCCCCTCCACCCACACCAGGAGTTAGTCAATCATTGACCCCCTCACAGCTGGAAACACCTTGGCGAAGGCTCTCCGGTTGTGCAAGAGGCAGGTGGTGTGGGCTGGCTCTGGCCAGAGCTTCTGAGGTCAGACTCCTGATTCAGATTCCAGCTGGGGGATGTAGCCCCTCTCATGGACCAGATGGCTCTGTGCTAACTAAATTAGCTTAGTGGCCCTGGGTAAAGGGAAGTAGACTCCAGCGAGGCGGCAGTAAATGAATTCTGCTGATGGGGGGCCCGGTGCACCCATAGTTCCCCTTCTTCCCACTTCTCTCTGGACTCTAAAGGACCCTGGGGTGCCCACCCAGGGGCCTTAGACATTGTACTTGAAACACTTTTTGTTTTTAAATAGTAGAGTTGTGGATGGGTGAATGGGTAATGCTTTAAAATTGCCATAGCAACCAAAACAGAGGTTTCCGCCCTAGTACCTACAGATCAGGGAGTGGGGATGGTCTTGTAGAATTTGTTTTTCCTTGAATGAGGGAAAAGCTGTGTCTCCATAAGAACTGATCTGGTTTCTCGTGGAGCTGGAGAGTCGTGAGGCCTGGAGGCCTCATGGGGGTGGGTGTGGGAAAGCATGGAGGGGGTTGGAGGTGGACGGTCACCTCTGCTGGGACCCATTTCCTATCGCCTCTTCTTTCTTAAAGTCGTCACCAAAGATGGTGTCTACATCCTTGACTTGGCCGCCAAGGTGGATGCCACTGCCGACTACATCTGCAAAGTGAAGTGGGGTGACATAGAGTTCCCGCCCCCCTTCGGACGGGAGGCTTACCCAGAGGTAAGGCTGCTGTGGGGAGGAGACAGAGTGAGGCGGGGTGGCTAATCTCAGATGAGCATCCCCCCCACCCCCTTGTGAGCTATATATTTGGCAGGAAAGGAAGGTCGAGCCATTTAATTTTCTTAAAACCCCAAAGGAGGTGGGGGTGGGAGAGAGCCAAGTCTCTGAATCCTGGCCAGAAATCCTTTTAGACTCCTCTCTCAATCAACCTCCCTGAGCTCATAACTTGATTTGTTGTTTCTGAGTAATTCCGAGTGGCTCCCGCTGATCCTGTCGGGAAGACAGCTGTCTTGGCCACATGCTGAGAGTTCTAGTTACTGCTTCCCACTCCATCCCCTGATAGGACCTCACAGCAGGATCAGGCGTGTGTGACAGAATCTAGACCAGGGGAAGAGTTTGGGCTGGGGGGATGGATGGGGCCTGGCCAGCTGGGGGAGGGTGGCACGTAATGAGTTAGGCAGGGAGATGCTGGGGGTGGGGCCAGGGTAGAAGCAAGTGACTTAGCGGGACTTAAAATCAGAGAGAAAGGAGTTGGAAAGTTTGTTTCCTGGCAGTGACTGGCCATAGATGGTTTTGTACTTACAGACAGCATCCCATTTTGTCCCAGGCCCATGAGGCCCCACACAAACCCTTCTTCCTGACCCTGTGAGGACAACGGAGACCCTTTCCCTACTGCTCCAGGGGAATGGGAGGGGTCCTGGGGTGTGCAGCCTGGTGAAGGGGGTGCCCCAGGGCCCACCTGTTGCTCTCTGGTCCCCAGGAAGCCTACATCGCAGATCTGGATGCCAAAAGTGGTGCAAGCTTGAAGCTGACTTTGCTGAATCCCAAGGGAAGAATCTGGACCATGGTGGCCGGAGGGGGTGCCTCTGTTGTGTATAGGTGACTGAAGGGGCTGCTGAGGGGCTGACGGTCGGGTCCCCCACAGGCTTCCCACGTGTGGCCTGAATCAAGCTCCTCACCATGGAGCTTGATCCCCTTCTCTGGTACAGAGCAGGAAGCCTCGGGGCATCCCAGAAAGGCCTACCCATGATGTCTCCAAAACTGTCTTCAGTTTTAATTCTTACCATTAGTGATAACGTGCTCCATACGAAGGTGCAGCAGATAAGGGAAATGAGCCAGGTCGTGTCCCCAGCCTCGGCCTGGTGTGTCACCACTGTGGCCCTCCAGGTGTTTTAGCTTCTGTATCAGTAGTCATAGGCTTCCCTGGTGGCTCATCGGTAAAGAATCTGCCTGCAGTGCCGGAGACTCGGGTTTGATTCCTGGGTCAGGAAAAATCCCATGGAGCAGGGAACGGATACCCACTCCAGTATTCTTGGCTGGAAAATCCTGTGGACAGAGGAGCCTGGCGGCTACAGTCCATGAGGTCGCAAAGAGTCGGACACGACTTAGTGCCTAAACAATAGCAACGGTTATATTTTCATACTTCATAGAGATGTCATGTCGGGCTGGCAGGGTGCTCCCCTAGGAGGGTCTGGTGCAGCACAGTTAACCTTCAAGTATGACTGTTGAGGGGCTTGAGGGTCTGAAGGCTGAGAGGTCGCTTCCAGAGGTGGCCTGATCTCAAGGCTTCAGGGGTGTCTGTATGGCCCCCTCAGGCACCAGGCTGCTGCCTTTTGCCAGCACTGACTTCCCTTTCTCCCTGGCAGTGACACCATCTGCGACCTGGGGGGTGTCAACGAGCTGGCAAACTACGGGGAGTACTCGGGCGCCCCCAGCGAGCAGCAGACCTATGACTACGCCAAGACGATCCTCTCCCTTATGACCCGCGAGAAGCACCCAGACGGTGAGACACACGAGCTCTTCTTTGGCCCGGCCCAGCGTCCTTGGGTGGGAAGAGCTTTGGCTGGGCTGGGAGGCACGAGGTTATCCCGGTCCTTTGCAACCTGGGGCTCATCGTTTGACTTCTGGACCGAGGTTGCCCTGACTTTGCCGCAGGCAGTGACAGCACCTGTCATTCCGGGGGCTCCAAGCGGGTGAGGAAGGGGTGGATACGAAGTCCTATGAACAGGCGCAAGGGAGGCGGCAGTGGAGGTAGTGGCGGCGGCATGCTTTTGCTGACTGCTATAAATTCAGTGCTTCGTGGCCTGCTTACACCTTTACTATTCAGGCTGTGTGGTTCCCAACTTTCCTTTACCACTTGTGCTGTGTTTTGGGACTATAGATACTGATTCCCCTTCCCATGAGCCAGACAGAGAGTCCCACCAGGGGTGTCCAGAAACCATGCTGGGTTTCTCGATGGCAGCTAGGAACGATGCAGAGATTCTGTGGGTTTGGATTAACCACCTGCTCGGTGGCGTAGGTAAGGGAGGGTTGAGCTGATGAAAGTAAGTCAGGAGAGACCAGCTTGCTCCCCACCTCTGCACTGGTATCTCCTAAGAATTGAGGGATCTCGGTTGGATTTCTGATATGATGCCCAGGTCTACCTTTCTAACCTTTCTTGACTTCTCTCTTGCTCCAAATCCAGGCAAGATCCTCATCATCGGAGGCAGCATCGCAAACTTCACCAACGTGGCTGCCACATTCAAGGTAACCAGCTGCAGGGGGGCGTGGTGGGTTGGGCGAGAGCAGGGAAGGGAAGCTTCTGTGAGAAGATTTGGGACAGAAGCAGATCCCCAAGAGTTAAAAAAATTCAGAAGTGTGTGTTATTTAAAAAAAGAAGAATGCCTAAATAAATGTCAGTCTTGGAAGTCTGAGCTATCAAGGAGTAGAAGACAAGGCCTTGTCCTAAAACAGGTCCCTAATTGGACCTGATTCAACAAATAAATCTGACAGCTGGATCTCGGCAGCTTTGTTTTAACTTCCAAGCAGTCCTGTCATGAAGGCAGTGCCAGTGATAAGGGCGATTATGTCTGGAGCAGGCGCTGTGTGTAGAGCTTCGCTGTGGGTGGCCAGGGTGGGGGCGGTCTTGACCTAGGGATGCAGAAGACCCTGGGATGGATCTCTCTGAAGCTGTGTGTCTCTCTGGATAAGCAGCTGACCCTCTCCGAGCTGTGATTCTCCCATCTACAAGTGTGGGAAGAAGGTGAATTTCTGCCTTTCCTGTTTCGGTTCTTAAAGAACTGATTCTTAAAGAACTGGCTTGATTGACCTCATTTCCATCTGACACAGCTGGATCTCAGCAGCTTTGTTTGAACTTCCAAGCAGTCCTGTCATCAAGGCAGCGCCAGTGATAAGAGCAATTATGTCTGGAGCAGGCGCCGTGTGTAGAGCTTCGCCGTGAAATGGCACGAATGATGGAACTTAGACTCCATAAAGTCTCCCTCCATCTGTCCAGACAAAACTGGTCCACACCTGTGCATGAGCCCACAGGTGCCCATTGCAACAGCTGTTTCCAAGGCACTTGGAGAAGCTGTTGTAGAACTTTGCCAGTGAAATAGACTTTGTCCTGATAACCCCAATAGCTCTTGCATAGGATCTCGGTGTAGAACTTCCCCCAAAATTACAGTAAGAAAACAACAGCTGTAGATGGGGTGAGAGGCCAGCAAAGCCCCACTGGCATCTGAGCACCAGTACTCAACACTGGCAATACTCTTGGCACCTGATACAAAGAGCCGACTCATCCCTGATGCTGGGAAAGATTGAGGGCAGGAGAAGGGGGCGGTAGAGGATGAGATAGATGGTAATAGCACCACTGACTCAGTGGACATGAGTTTGAGGAAATTCCCAGAGATAGTGAAGGACAGGGAAGCTTGGCGTACTGCAGCTCATGGGACCACAAAGAGTTGGACATGACTTAGTGACCGAACAACAGCAACATTGGAGGCCCCGTATCCCATGCTCTGAGGGGTGTCACCCCAAGCACCCCATGTTCCCACCTCAGCACCATCACCAGTCGTCACCAGTCCTGGGCCTCTGGGTTGGTAGTCCAGTTTACTCATGGAACTCTTGACTGCCGGGCTCTTTCTGTGCTTTTGAGAAGCAGCCCTGGGGTTTTTTTTGTTTTGTTTAGGGTTGCATAGCACAGCTAATGGAGTCTCAGTTCCCTGACCGGGGACTGAACCTGGGGCCCTGGCAGTGAAAGCGCTGAGTCCTAACAACTGGACCACCAGGAAGCTCCCGGCAGCCCTGGGACGTTTGTTTCCCGTGGTTGTGAGTGCTTGCCTTCTTTCTAAGCACTTGAGTGTTGTCCCTTGGTCCTTCTAGGGCATCGTGAGAGCAATTCGAGATTACCAGGGTCCCCTGAAGGAGCACGAGGTCACGATCTTTGTCCGAAGAGGTGGCCCCAACTATCAGGAGGGCTTACGGGTCATGGGAGAAGTCGGTAAGATGGGGGGATGTGTTCTGTCCCTCCTCGGGATTTCCTGAGCAAGTCAGTCTTCTAATGTCTCCATGCTCCTCCCGCCACCCGCCTCACCCCCCAGAGCTACAGCCAGCTTCCACTGCATTTCTGTGGCCTCTGACACACGGCACCTGACCGAAACCTAAATTCAGGATGGGCAGGAAAGCAGTTTATTCAGCTGCTCATTCAGCAGCTGCCTGTGGAAGGCCTGCTCCACGCCCGGCGCTGTGCTGAGCACTGGGGTCACGGCCACACGCAACAGCTGACAGGCAGCAGGCCCTCGTGCCATCGAGGACAGCGGCTGCAGCCTCAGGCACGAGGCAGGACCAGTTGGGGAAGGGGTGGCCTCTGTGGGAGGGGACGGGGCCATTTTAAATGAGGCAGTCAGAGAACGCTTGGCCAAAAAGGTGGCGTTTGAGCAGAAATCTGAGGAGGAGAGGGAGCAGTTGGTGGTGGCTGTCTGCAGATGGAAGGGCAGGTCCCGAGGCCTTGAGGTGGGGCCAACTGAGGGGCCTGGGGCGGAGGTTGGAGGCAGAGAGGCTGAGGGAGAAGCCGTGCAGGGCCAGTACAGGTCCCGTGCGCGCTTGGCCGTGACTTGGCACCTGCTGGAAGACTTGAGCAGAGGTGCGACACCATCTGACTTAGGGTTGAGGGCTATTTAGGCTGCCAGGTGGAGCTAGGGCCTCCAGGGCAGCCAGCTTGAAGCAAGGAGACCACCCAGGAGGCTGTGGCAGCTCCAGGACAGAGGGGAGGGGGGCCCAGACTGAGGGGCAAGGGGAGGGAGACGGGTCAGTGTCCAGGCCTGGACAGAGGTGGGGGTCCAACAGTTGGTAGAACAGGGGGGAGTTGCCCCCTCGCTGAGCTGAGGGAAGCGAGGGCATGGGTCCGTTTTGGTTTCCTTTCTTCCTTCTCCATCTTGGGTGCCTCCTGCAGGCTCCAGAGACCTCAGACTCAGGGCTTTCAAGAGGTGGGGTACCACCTCTCATCAGTGAGGAGTACGATTAGTTCTCTGAACTGACCTGATCGAACCAGTGGGCTTTGGTCTTGAGTGAAGCGCAGCCCCGGTGCCAAGAGCAGTTCTGTGAGGGGTGGGGGG
>SJYA01002490.1:512708-550482 GCA_006410615.1 Neotragus moschatus | reverse complement strand
TGGGGGTGGAGGGGGATAGGGCGGGGGTTGGGGGGCAGGTGACAAGACAGAGGGGAGGCGATGTGAGACCCTCCTGCTCAGTGAGCAGGCCCTCTGACAGAGACTGGACCTTTCTGCCGTCCCATTTTCCCCAATCTGGGATCCACGGCAAGTATTGCAGTCACCTGGATCACTTGCAGTGGCATCAAGTACTAATTCTCACCTAAAACTGGAGACCTGCTGTGGGCTCACAGCTCAGTGAATCCCACCCAGTCACTCCTGGGGCCTTAATCTCCGGGACATTAAGACAAGTAAACAGCGGCTGGAACAAGATGCTGTCTGCCGGGGATCTCCAGGCAGGGCAGCGTGGAGGGGCACAGCTGTCAGATCAGGGAGGGCCTCACTCAGAAGGTGACACTTGAGCTGAGCTGAGTGGCAGCCAAGTGACAGCTCCGTGCGGAGGAAGGAGCAGGGCAGAGCCCTGGGGAGAGGAGAGGAGTCCAGGTGTTCAGGAACAGAGGCCAGGCCTGGGGGGTTGTGGTGCGGTGGCCACAGGTGACAGGCGGAGGAGGAGGAGGAGGGCAGGCTCTCATGATGCTGTGGTCATTGGAGGGTGTCCATAAAGCCATTTCATGCTCTTGCTGGCAGGTAGTCTTTACAGAGATTTGTTTAGTGGTGAAGAAAATGACCACCAACTTGTCCTGGGATAATTGGGCTTGCACAGAAAGTGCCAGTCATGGCCAGGGCTCAGAAGGGTCCTTGGCAGAGTCCTGCCGCCGTGGACGCTTCTTAGAAGACTCAAGTGATGGGTGATTTTCCTTCCTCACAGGGAAGACCACTGGGATCCCCATTCACGTCTTCGGCACCGAGACGCACATGACGGCCATCGTGGGCATGGCCCTGGGCCATCGGCCCATCCCCAATCAGCCGCCCACTGCAGCCCACACCGCAAACTTCCTCCTCAACACCAGCGGGGGTACTTCAGTAGGTNGATTTTCCTTCCTCACAGGGAAGACCACTGGGATCCCCATTCACGTCTTCGGCACCGAGACGCACATGACGGCCATCGTGGGCATGGCCCTGGGCCATCGGCCCATCCCCAATCAGCCGCCCACTGCAGCCCACACCGCAAACTTCCTCCTCAACACCAGCGGGGGTACTTCAGTAGGTGTCAGTCTTCCTCTGCAGCAAATCCCGCAGAGCCCTCTTTGTCGCCCCTCATACCCCATTCCATCCGGGGCCCAGTCCCCACCTTTTGGGGACCTTGGGGAGGTACAGGGAGAAGGCTGTATGTGGTTAGTTTCTGTATCTCTGCTGGTTTTTTTCCTGCCCTAGTCAAGATGGTGGTGTGGAAAGATAGAGGATTTTTACTTCAGACCCAAGTTCAAATCCTGCGGAGGGAGGGACCTCGGCAGTTATCACCAAGAACCTCAGTTTGCTTGTCTATAGCTTGNCCATCGTGGGCATGGCCCTGGGCCATCGGCCCATCCCCAATCAGCCGCCCACTGCAGCCCACACCGCAAACTTCCTCCTCAACACCAGCGGGGGTACTTCAGTAGGTGTCAGTCTTCCTCTGCAGCAAATCCCGCAGAGCCCTCTTTGTCGCCCCTCATACCCCATTCCATCCGGGACATTACTGATTCCTATCTCAGAGGGTAGTTAGCATAGTACTTTTGAAAGCATCTTGTGGAGAACAAAGCTGTGTGTAGTTCTTATTACCTGAGTTCTCTGGGGCCTTTAGGACCATTGGCTTTTTTCCCAGCTATTCTCTGTGACCCTTACCCTCTCCCCCTTGTCCCTCCAGACTCCGGCTCCCAGCAGGACGGCATCTTTTTCTGAGTCCAGAACTGATGAGGTGGCCCCTGCCAAGAAGGCCAAGCCTGCCGTGCCCCAAGGTAACTCCCAGCGTGGTTTTGGGACCCTCTGTTCCTTTCTGAGACCCGCTGGACGGAAGCAGTTTGGGCTTCTCTGTGGGTGTGGCACATGGGATGGGAATGGGACACATAGATGCGATCGCCGGAGCCTTCTCTGTGAGTGCGGTCATTCCACTCCTCAGCTGTCTTCTCTGCCGCCTCCCACGGGGTGTGTGATCTGGGCTGGTGGGCTGCGGAGGAGACGGAGTTACAGGAGTACCAGGTCGGGGGAAGGTCCCGCAGGCCCTCCCCGTGAGCGGACGGCAGGAGCCCAGAGCCCAGGATGGCAGAAGACTCTTGTGCCCACCCCCACCATCCTGGGTCTCACCTTCCTGGGAGCGCACTGCAAGGGCACACGTCATCTGCCCTCTCGTCTGGTTTGCCCGCTCGTCTCTCCCTCCTCTGATTCATCAGAGACCTGATCCCTGCCAGCCAGCCCTTGCCACCAGGACTAGGTGGCCCATGTCAGTTACCACTGGGTCTCTTCCTGGCATGGACAGAGTGTGCTTGAGGCGTTTGGTGAAATAGTGGCGCTGGCTCCAGGCGCTCGGAATTGGAGGTCCTCAAAACGGCTGCTTTGTCCCCAGCACAGTGTCAGGTCCATCTTCTCAGCCTCCTCATCTCATTGATGTCCCCTGCTTCCCGGGGACAAAATAGGATTAGGAGGGCGGGCCTGGGCCAGCTGTCCATCCAGAGGCCCTCGGGCTTTGGTGTCCAGTGCACCCTCTGAAGCTTGGTGCTTTCGCTCCTCTCTCTGCGCCCGCTGGCCCTCCGCCCCTTCTTGGCTCCACTCTGCTGGTCGGGGCTTTCCTGCTGGCCGGGCCCCTGTCTGTTGTGCACAGACGAGAGATGGTGAGGGTGGCAGCCCGGCGAGGCTCATCCTCCAACCCCTTCCTGTTCCCACCCTCTCCCTCCAAAGCCTCCAGCCATCAACGGGTCACTCAGTCGCCTTGGTCATTTTCTTTGACAGATTCAGTCCCAAGTCCAAGACCCCTGCAAGGTAGGATGCCCCCAGCTCCGCGTGTGGCTTTCTAGTGGGTTACAGTCTTTACTCTGTGCTTCTGTCTCCCTGTCCCCGGTGGGTTGCGGTGTTGTCTGGTATCTTTTCTGTCCCTGCCTCGGTGTAGCCTGCCCCAAGTCCTGGTCTTCGCCCCTCCCTTCCCACCCCTGCTTTCTTTCATGCCCCTGCTTGCCTTGCTGTGGGGGCTGTCACCAGCTCATACCCGGGAGGGAGTGGACAGTGCAGGAGGGGCAGGAGCCAGGCCCACGGCCTCAGAGAGGATAGTGGAGCCCAGGAGGAAGCCAGGGAAACTGAAGGGGGCTTGGCGGAGCCAGCGGGCCAGGAGGGGAGCCACCGACCACCTGATTCTCTGCATCCCGTGGCGGCCTCACTTTCTTTTCCCACCTCAGTCTCGGCACTGCCGACTGCATCCCAGAGCTCCCAGCGCCTGGGACAAGTTCAGATTCCTCTGGGGTTTGGGAGGAAGACAGGATGGAGAAGGAGAGAGAGAGACCCGGAAGGGAGCACAGTCAATCTGGACTGGGCTTTGTGCGTGTGTAAGCTCACTGTTTAGCGGGGATATGATCTGTGTGTGCTCACGCTCGCGTGCAGGTGTGACTAGGTTCACTGAGGTGGATGGATGCATCAGTTCAAAGTGTCAGGTCTTCCATTTAACTTTTTGATATTCACAGCTGTGGAAAATCCAGGGCATGGTAGTCTCTTAAGGATGACCTGTGACTCCTTGCTAAGAGGAGGAAAGGGGTAACTAGGTGAGGTCAGGTAGCCCTTCCTCCCAGCCTCTGGCAACATTTGTTGTTTACGTACAAAACCAGACCTGAGGCTGAGCCCTGAATACACTCTCAGTGAGAGAGCTCTTGGCCAGGATGAGGGTGGGGGTGGAGGGAGAAATGGGTTTGGTCTTACTGTCAGTCCTGAGCTATGTGGGAAAGCAGGGCAGGAAGTGGGGGCAGGTTGGCCCAGGACAGCGGAGCCAGTGGAGGAGGCTCGTGGGGCTTAGCCCCAAAGCACAGGTTCTCCCTGGGGCCTCTGTGCTTCCAGCAGGCTGAGGATCGCCACCTTGAGCTTGTCTTCTCTGTGTGCCGAGTGCTCCAGTTCTGCCCTCTTCAAGCTAGGAGTGCGTGTGGGTTGGTACAGATGCCAGACCTTGTCCTGGGATCCCCAGGAATGGGGAGCTGGGTGGGGCCGTGCTGGCTTATGGCCTTCCTCACTTGCACAGTCCAGCTGCATCTCAAGGTAGTACTTGTGTGATCCTGACTTTGATGCTAGTTGACCTACAGTTTCCATCATTTGGCATCTCTGGGCTTCAGTTTGCAGGAAATGGAAAGTTAGGGAACTGGACGAGGTGGCCTCACTTGGTCTGTGATCTCTCTCATGTCTTACTGAACCCAGATGGATCCAGGGCACAGTAAATCCTGGGTGTTGGCACCATCAGGAGCCTTCTGTCATGAGAAGCTTATGGCTGTGATGGAAGAGGCGAGCCTGCATGGGGATATGAATCCTCCATGCCTGGGGAAAGTGATCTCTAAATCTCATTAAAAAAAAAAAGTATTTAGCTGCATCAGGTCCCACTTGCGGCACCTGGGATCTTCCTTGTGACAGGCGGTATCTTGTGTTGTGGCGCATGGGCCCTGGTGTGGCGTTCGGGCTTACTGCTCCTCTGCACGTGGGATCTTAGTTCCCTGACCAGGGATCGAACCTGTGTCCCCTGCATCGCAAGGCGGATTCTTAACCAGTGAACCACTAGGGAAGCTCCCTCTTAATTTAATCAGACCTTGAACTTGGTTAGCCAAGCCAGTGATAGTACAGCAGGTTAATTAATACTAAATGCCCCTGAGCTTTCTGCAGTATGTTTCTTGAGGGAGAGCTGAGAACCTCCCCTAAGGGGTACTTTCCTCCAGTGAGAGTGAGAGGGTCAGGTGACCCACTGCTCTAGGTGACTGCCAGCTCCCAATCCCCTCTGCCTTTTCTTGCCCTCTGGTGACCCCTGTAAGAGCAGGAAAGAGCCACCTGGGAGGAGGCTGTGGGGAGAAGGTCAAGTGGAAGGTCGATGAGATAAGCCTACAACAAACCTCTGTCTTGCACCCACACTGTCCTAGAATCAAGAGGTTAAAATCCTGACATGAGCTGGCTTATGTCCAAGTTCACAGGTGGTAAGGATTGTTGGGGATCTGGTTGAAGTCTTATAGTGAACAAGGTCCTCCTGTATAGCACAGGGAACTATATTCAGTGTCCTGTGAGATATCTGTGTACGTGTGTGTGTGTGTGTGTATTTGTGTCACTTTGCTATACAGCAGAAATTAATACAACATTGTAAATCAGCTATGCTTCAGTTAAAAAATAAGTCCGCAGGACTTCTCTGGTGGTTCTGTGGTTAAGACTCCATCTTCCACTGCAGGGAGCATAGTTTCAATACCTGGACAAGGAACTAAGATCCTTCATGCTGAGCAGCATGGCTGCGCCTCCCGCCACCCCCACCTCCCCTGCCCCCGCACCAAAGTTAGGAAAAAACATGTCTTTCAGTCACTCTGATTGGGAGAACTTAACTTTTTTTTTTCAGATGACTTTAAAAATAATTGATCAGGACTTCCCTGATGGTCCAGTGGTTAAGAATCCGCCTGCCAGTGCAGGGGATCCCTGGGCCAAGAACTAAGATTCTGCATGCCCTGAGGCAGCTCAGCCCAGGCATGGCAACTGCTGAGCCTGTGCGCCACGGCAAGGGAAACCATCACAATGACAAGCCCATGCACCACAACCGCAACTAGAGAAAGCCTGCACTCAGCAGTGAAGACCTAGCGCAGCCAAAAAAAAAAAAAAACTGATCAAGCCCTCGTTTGCATATATACACCTTTCCTGTAGGAATTCTGCTGTCTATTCACTGTTGAGCTCTTTGCCAGCCAGGCAAGACTTCGCTCTTTTCTCACTCCCTGCTACCTCTTTGCAGAACAAATCCAGGCGCATCGTCCCCCAGGTTGTCCGAGTTCCATCCTCTCGCCTTCCTTTGCAGTTTTGATGAGTCACTCTCCCCGGACCTGGGGCGAGGAGGGGTCTGGCAGGGAGCCCCTAGGGGTGTGTGTACTGGGTGCACTCGCTGTGTCTCTGCCCACCAGGAAAGAGCGCCACCCTCTTCAGCCGCCACACCAAGGCCATTGTGTGGGGCATGCAGACCCGGGCTGTGCAGGGCATGCTGGACTTCGACTACGTCTGCTCCCGCGACGAGCCCTCGGTGGCTGCCATGGTCTACCCGTTCACGTGAGTCAGTCAGGGCAGGGAGGCTGGATGCAACCACCAAATGGGAGGTCCTCATCGCATCTCCTCTGACAGCAACACAGCTGGGGGGCCTTGGCTTATCCCCCCTTGCTGGGGAGGCGTCTGCCCATCTCAGATGGGGGTGGTTGATGTTTCTGGGGGGTCTGTTTCCCATAAACTAAACTCTTTGAAGACGGCGACCCTGCCTTTTTACCCTCTGGGTGAAGCTCCTCCTGAGCCCCGGCAGGTTGACCATGTCCTTAGCCCTCCTCTGCCTTTCTCACAGCGGGGACCACAAACAGAAGTTTTACTGGGGCCACAAGGAGATCCTGATCCCCGTCTTCAAGAACATGGCTGATGCCATGAAGAAGCACCCGGAAGTAGACGTGCTTATCAACTTCGCCTCCCTGCGCTCAGCCTACGACAGCACCATGGAGACCATGAGTTATGCTCAGGTAGCTCCCTGCGCCCGGGGGTGGGAGGCCAGGCGAGTCTTGATGGTGGCCACCAGGGACAAAGGCCCTGGGACTCGGGACTGGCCAGCGATTTGGATGAAAGTGGTGGGAGACTTGATCTTCAGGAGGCGATGTGGTCACTGAGGGTAGGCGGGCTGCTCACCTGGGCTGCCAGATTCCAGGATCATCCGTACCCACCAGGTGCTCTGCGTGCTGAGACTGGTTTTGAAAATAGGATCAAAAGCATTATTTTTATTGTAAGATTGTTACACATTTGTTGTCGAAAAAAATGCTGATAAGAAGAGGAAAAATATCTCAAGACTAATTTCCCAGAAACACGGTTGCTGACTCTGTGTACATCCTTATCCATACCTTTTTAACAAATGGAATAACGTATCTGTTTTATAATCCATCTCTGCCTGTGATGCTTTCCACATCAGCATTTAGCACTTTTGCTTTTTCAAGTCTCGGGATGAGCTTCCCCACGTAAATGTCTCGAAGTCACGCTACGGCACCGGAATGTGCAGCTTTGAAGCCTTTGATCCATCCTGCTTGCCAACACTGTTGATGTTGTTCAGTTGCTAAGTCATGTCTGACTCTTTGCGACCTCATGGACTACAGCATGCCAGGCCTCCCCGGCCAACACTGAATGCTTGGATTTAAAGAACATATATACATGACAGAATGATAGGCATGCTATTTAATTTGCATATCTTTGATTATTAACTAAAATGAGCTTTTGAAACTATGTGTTGGCCATTTGCATTCTGTGATGTGGCCTCCCTCCTTTTTTTTCTATTGAGGTGTTTATCTTTTTATTGATTTGTAAGAGCTCTTATAGATTAAGACAGTCATTTTTCTGTTTAAAATTATTGTCTGATACAGAACTGACTTATTTCAGTTTACGACTAGAAAACATAAACTTGTTTTGATATCTAGGTGAAGCAAAAAAAAACCCACAAAACTTACCTGTTAAAAATTAGCAGCTTAACCACTGGACCACCAGGGGAAATCCCAAAAATTAGCAGCTTTTCTAGTCTGCAGTACAGATTGGTGAATGACAGCCCAAGGGCCAAACCCAGCCCCCTGCCTGTTGTTGTAAATAAAGTTTTATTGAAATACAGACAAGCTCATTCATTTACACATTGTCCATGGCAGCTTTTATGCTTCGAAGGCAAAATGTACTCGTTATGCCCAGAGACCATAGGACTAACAAACCCTCAAACACTGTCTTACCCTTTGTAGAAAAGGTTTGTGTGGGATCTTTCTCACTCAACCCCACCTGCTCTGGCTTTTCCCTTAGCCTACTCTCTGGTCCAAGTGTGGAAACAGCTTGTTTTCTATCATGCGGCTTATTCCTATAGCTGGTTTATAATCAGGCACCTGGACAGATGGGGCTGAGTCATGTCAGTTTTTGGATGGGCGAGGATATGACAGGTTTGACTACAGCAAGTTTTCTGGAACCTTTGCTTCTGCTTGGTTACGGACTCACTGTGGTGGTAACCACTGGAGAGCAGTTTCAGGTGCCTCTCTTTTGGGGGAGGGCTGGATGACCAGAGGCTGGTGGGAAGAAGGAGGTGTATATTGTCATGTTTACTCCTGGGAGAGGTCTGGGAGGTGGGTTCAGGAAAGGCTGCCGCCTCGTCGTTTCACGGGGTGAAACGATAACTGTCCCTCGTGCTCTAGATCCGGACCATCGCCATCATAGCCGAAGGCATCCCTGAGGCCCTCACGAGGAAGCTGATCAAGAAGGCGGAGCAGAAGGGAGTGACCATCATTGGACCTGCCACCGTGAGTGTCCCTTCTGCTTCCTGGCTCTCAGAAAGCTCATCGTTGCCTCTTCTGTCTCCTGTTGGAAAAGATTGAGAGTGCCTGCTGAAAGTCAGTCTGTCCATTGCCAGTTTTTGCTTGCTTGTTCTGACAGTTCCTGCAGCCTGCGAGAGCCTACTTCCCCGACAAGCGATCGTACCCAGGCCCCAGCAGTGGAAGTGCTGTGTCCTAACCGCTGGACCACAGCGAATTTCCTGTCCATTTCCAGTTAACTTTTTAAAGGGCTGTCTCCCCAGATCATATCCCCTTTATAGTTTCAAGGGACGAACAAGCTTTTTTTAAATGTTTGTCCATCCTCATACAACCATAGCATGGTCTTTGATTATTCATTCCTGCAACTGTGAACCAAAGAGAAATCTACCTAGGGGCCTTATTCTTGACACAAAGCTTCTTGGTGTAACAAAAAATGGCCCTGTGAATGTTTTTTGTTGTTGTTTGTTTTTACTTAATTGTTACACTAAACTTTTGGTTGAAGCTAAGCTTTTGAGCTAAGCCAGGGACCTTTCTTCTCGGAGGTGGAGGGTGGTCTTGAGCAGAGTACTCGCTTGCATCAGACACCTTTACTGGATGACACTGTCCTTTTGGAGCGAAAGAGGTTATTTAACCCTGAGTGTGCACATCTGTATCTGCAGTTACAAGCCACCTCATGGCTCCATTTTTCTGTGCAATGTCTCTTGAGGGGGAGAAGAATCTTCCTCGCAGGAAACCACACGTGCAGGTGCTGGCCAGGGTCTGTCTCTTATACACATCTAGATGTGTATAAGAGACAGAGGTGGCCCATGTCAGTTACCACTGGGTCTCTTCCTGGCATGGACAGAGTGTGCTTGAGGCGTTTGGTGAAATAGTGGCGCTGGCTCCAGGCGCTCGGNCCTTCCCCTCCCCCCGCCCCGCCCCCGGTGCGGGGGCGGGCCGGGGGGGGCGGGGGGGGTGATCCTGGGCTCTGTGACTCGGCAGAGCTCTGTGGTCACTCAGCCTGCCCTCCTCCCTGACCGAAGTTTCCATCCTGGCAGGTTGGTGGCATCAAGCCCGGGTGCTTTAAGATCGGGAACACCGGCGGGATGCTGGACAACATCCTGGCCTCTAAGCTGTACCGCCCGGGCAGTGTGGCCTATGTCTCGCGTTCGGGCGGCATGTCCAACGAGCTCAACAATATCATCTCTCGAACCACAGATGGCGTCTACGAGGGCGTGGCCATTGGTGGGGACAGGTGATCTTTTTAAGCTTTTTATTTTGTATTGGGATATAGCCAGTGGTGGCTCCAGTGATAAAGAATCTGCCTGCACTGCCAGAGGCCCAGGTTCGATCTCTGATTTGGGAAGCTCACTTGGAAAAGAGAGCGGATATCCACGCCAGTCTTCTCACCCGGAGAGTGCCATAGGCAGAAGAATCTGGCAGGCTGCAGTCCATGGAGTCACAGAGAGTTGGAGAAGACTGAGCAACTAACACTTCCACTTTCATATCCAGTTAACAACGTTGTGATAGTTTCAGGTGAACATCAGAGGAACTCAGCCATAGATATTCATGTATCCATTTTCCCTCAGACTCCTCTCCCATCGAGGCTGCCATATAACATTGAGCAGAGTTCATGTGCTATACAGTAGGTACTTGTTGGTTATTCATTTCAGACATAGATGTGTGTACGTGACCATCCCAAACTCCCTAGAAAGGTGTTTCAAAAGGCTTTTGGGCTTTGGGTGTAATTCTGTTGTCTGATTTGTAGCCAGAGGAAGGCAGCAGAGGGCAGTGCTTAGCAGGGCCTATTCTGAAATCGAGCCCAAGGGGTTCAAATCCTAGTTTCTGTGTTTGGGGTAGCAGGGTTCGGGGATGGGGTGGCTGCTGCAATCCTGGGGAGGTTACCAACCCTCCCTAGACCTCTATCAACCTTATAGAGCAAATGAGTAGAGTAATATTCCCCACTGGGGCTTTTTGGAGTATTGGTGGTGGTGGTGGTTTAGTCTCTAAGTCATGTCTGACTCTTATGACCACATGGACTGTAGCCTGCCAGGCTCCTCTGTCTATGGGTATTCTCCAGGCAAGAATACTGAAGTGGGTTGCCATTTCCTTCTCCAGGGTTTAGAGGATTAAATGAGACTAATACAGGGCTTGATGCTTAGTAAATATTCGGTGTTAATTGCAGTTAATAAGCGTGAAAGGGAGGGGACTTCCCTGGTGGTCCAGTGGTTAGGATTCCAAGCTCTCACTGCCAAGGGCCCAGTTCAGTCCCTGGGCTTATGGGAACTAAAATCCCACAAGCTATGCAAGGCAGCCAAATTAAAAAAACAAGGAAAGAGAAAACTATTCTTTTATTCATTAACACTTCTGGCCACAAATATGAGGGTAGTTTTCTAATGCTGAGCAATTTTCTGATTCTCTGCAGATACCCCCACTCAGGGTCCTACAGTTCAATTAAATTCTGACATTGTCTATCTGGAAATAGCATCATAGCATCGGATCCCATAGGTATGGGGCTTGGTCTCCTAGGACTCTGCAAACCCCAGCCTCTGGTACTTCTGAACACTGGCTTATAAATCAGTCGGGGGTCGGAAGGGTGGTCCTGTGACTCCCTCCTCAGGTTTAATAATTTGCTAGAAAGGCTTGCAGAACTCAGGAAAAATTTACTCACAGACTTCCTGGGTTCTTACTAAAGTATGTAACTAAGGAGCAGCGAGGTAGAAGAGGGCAATGGGTCATGGCGTGGAGAGTGCGCGGAGCCTCTGTGCCTTCTCCGTTGAGCACATTGTACCAGCCTGCCAAGAGTTGCCTCATGAAGACAAACCACGCTGCTATCCACCCCCGTGACTCAGGAAATGACAAAGGTTTATGCGTGCTGGGTCAGGAGCCAGTGCCAAAGACCAAATATTAGAACAAAAGATGCTCTCAGTACCCTTGTCACTCAGATAGTGAGGCTTCTCAGAGCTCTGTGCCAGGAACTGGAAGCAGAGACAGACACACACACACACATATATATATATGTATTTCTTACTGTGTCGCAAATCGTGTTCTTATTATTTTTTGTTAGTGGGAAGAATAATCAGTAGGTCATCAATTGAGTAATGTCTTAGAGCAATGCCTGGTACTTGTTACCATGATAAATGTTTGCTCTTACTGTTTACTGTTATTACTGCTGCTATTGTTCGGCCTAGAAACCAAAAGCTGAGACTGAGTCACCTTGTCAACCCTCCTGGCCCTCCCAGATCATTCCGAATGGAACACCTGAGTGAGAAGGGACTTGGGCTGAGGTCCCTGGGGAGGTGGTCTTAGGACCCCTAGTCCCCTGGTGCTCCCTGACAGAAGGCTCCAAGTCAGAAGGGTCTGGGCGGTGCTGCCAGTTATATTATCCTCTTGGGATTTAATGCTCCTGAGTATATCAAAAGGACCTTGGAGATCTGAAGCCTTCTTGGCCTTAAGTCCTTCTGCAAACTCATGTGACAGTAGAAAATTAAAATATTTTGGCCTATACTTAGACCTTCTAGCAATAGCCTGGGCTGCAGCTTGGCACACAGTATTCGTTATCTATTGCTGTGCTACCCCAAAACAAAGTGACTGCAGTGAGGAACATGTATCCTCATGGTTCCTGTGCTGTAGGAGCCAGGGCTTGGTTGGGAGGTTCTGGCAAGTGCAGGGGAGGTCTCTGCTGAGGTGGTCAGATGTGGGCAGGCTACAGGTGGCTGGCGGGTGGGCTTCTGCCCTGATGGCTGAGAATCCTTCCCCCAGCCACTACTCTTGGCTGCCTTCCCCCAAAGTGAGTTAGTCGGGGGAGAACGTTGGACGACCCAAACACAGGAAGAGAGGCATGAATTTCCACCTTTTTAAAGGAACTTATGGACATACTGTATTTATTTATTTATTTTGGTCATGCTGAGCAGCATGTGGAATCTTAGTTCCTCAACCAGGGATCAAATCTGTGTTCCCTGAAGTGGAAACACAAAGTCTTAACCACTAGACCGCCAGGGAAGTCCCCGTGGATGTATTTTAACTCACCCGCCATGTGCACCCTCCAGGGCCTCTCACTGCCGTGGGAGCGTCTCTGGGCTTATTGATTCCTCTTCCTCCCTTTCCCTTGTGCTCCATTTACTACCTCCCCCTCCCCATTATTCCTGAGGCGTCTCCAGACCCTCACTGAGCAGCCACAGCCACAAAACACTCCACAGTGTTCTTGGTACACATGTGTTTCCCACACCTGTACTCACATCTCACCTCACTGGACCTCCTGCTCTCGCTAGGTACCCCGGCTCAACGTTTATGGATCACGTGTTACGTTATCAGGACACTCCAGGAGTCAAAATGATTGTGGTTCTCGGGGAGGTAAGTTTGTTTTCTTTTTATAAAAGTCATGGGATTTTGGTTTTTAAGAAAGTCATGCATGTTTTGTTTATGTATAACTGAAAGTGACGGTCCCTGGCTGACCCCGGTCTGTCCCTGGTGGGTGGAGTGGATAGCTGGAGTCAAAGAACCTCTTGGACGTGTGCCCCTGGGCAGATCTGGCCCTAAACTATCTCATACCCTTAGATCAGGAAGGGGGAGTTCTAGGAACTCTCTGAGGATGCCCTTCATCGTTTGAGAATTCTTTGTTGCATCTCTCATCTCCATCTTCCAGGCTGCTATTTGACCAAAGCCCCTGTTCCCTCCTCTTCAAGTTGGAACTCTGGGCTCCTGTCTGGCTCAGGACAGATTCTCCTGCTGCACTGCTGCTCTGGGAGCAGCTCAGCATGGATTCCACTGGCTCAGGGGCTTTTTCTTGTCGCCTGGCAGATAGGGGGCACGGAGGAGTATAAGATCTGCCGGGGCGTCACAGAGGGCCGCATCACCAAGCCCGTGGTCTGCTGGTGCATCGGGACCTGTGCGGCCATGTTCTCCTCCGAGGTAGGCCCGGGACTGGCCCCTGCTGGGCTGGGGGCCCGGGGAGAGCGTCTCCGGGAAACCTCGTGGGCCTCTTAGCAAGCAGCTAGTTCTGTCAATAAGCATGCGTTACCTGTTTGGTTACCACAAGGGCCAGCTGGGCCCCTCCTGTCTAGAAGCTAAAGTCCAGTTGCAAGAGACAAATTCATCCCCAGACTGAGGCCAGAGCAAGGCTTTGAGTCCCTCTTCAGAGTACGGGCAACATACTGCCTGGATTAGTTGAGATGGTGTCTAGAGAAAATGAACTGCTCCTTAAGGGATGAGAAGGAGTTTCGCTGAGCGAGATGGGGGCCGGGGAGGGAGAGGACATAACCTAGGCTCAGAGCTGGCAAGGGGCTGGTGGGAAGTCCTGTGTGGGCAGGGATTGTAGAGGAAAGCCTCTGGATATGTTAACATGACCTGATATATATGAAAGTGCCTGGGAGCAGAAGTCCAGCCTGTAGTGCATGTTAGAAGCCCTCTGAGCTCTCCCACTCCTGCTGGGTGGGACTGGCCAGACCTCAGCCCCTGGAGTCCAGCTTAGAGAATCCTCTGTCTTAAAGAAGGCCCACCCACTAATGATGCAACCAAGGAAACAACCGCTTGTCACCCATCAGTTCGTCAGTAGCTGACTGTCAGACCTTAACCTCTGCTGTGTGTATATACAATAAAATTTGGTCATTAAAGCTTCCTGCAGCAGCGATAATTCCTACACTTAAACCCTCAGTCCTTGGACTTGCCTGGTCGTCCAGTGGTTCAGAATCTGTGCTACCACTGCAGGAGACACAGGTTCCGTCCTTAGATGGGGAACTAAGATCCCCCACGCTGCGAGGTGCGGCCACCCTCGGTTCTTCCTTCCAGTAAGCCTGTCACACTATCCTTTCCCCTTAGGTTGATTGCCTTTCTCCTTCAGATTCCTGTCCCCTCCAAATAGCACTATTTGTCCGGGTGTAAAATGTACCTCTCCTGTGAACTAGCAGCTCAATTTCTGCTAATTTACTTGGTGGATGTGTGTGCAGAAATGTTTAGAAGTATGTGTACTTGGAAGATACTTGCTGCCATGGGGTGATGGCAAGACATGGAAACACCCCTAACACTGGTTGGGAGGGGACTGTGTTGTGTCCTCATGCAATGACCATGTATTAGAAAACTGAGCAGGAGAAGAACAAGGTGGATCTTGAGATGTCCATGTAGAAAGGGTTCCTATGGGATCCAAGAAGGGGCAAGATGTGGCAGATGCTTACCATAGGCTCCAGTTTGTGTAACTGTGAACTGTACGTGTGTGTATCTTTTTTCCAAATAAATGAAAGGGAAGGGAGCGGGTCATGTATCTTGGCCATCCTCCAGGGCTGAGCTCCACTTCCACAGGCCTTAGAGTTAGCTCCTGGTGGATCTGTTTGACCAGGGCGAGTTGTTTCGCCTCTCTGTACCTCATTTTCCTGAGCTGTAGAAAGGAGATGATTCTGAGGGACTTCCCTGTGGCCCAGTGGCTAGGACTCCATACTTCCACCGCAGGGGGCAATAGGTTCGATACCCGTTCAGGGAACTAGGATCCCACATGCTGCCTGATGCGGCCATGAAAAAGAGGCGTTGGGGGGATGATTTGGGATTGCTGTGTGGCTTAGTTAAGAAGGTAATTGTAAAGGTGTGGCACATACAGGTCTTAGCAAATACTGGTTTCCAGTCTTCAGCACACCTGTTCCATGAAGCCGTTCCTTAGTCTGTTTCTCCATGGCTGCTCTCCGTTCCACTACGACATCTGAAAATAGTTCCTCCCACCCCTGCAGGCTTTCTCTTAACCAGCTCTGCTTTATGGCAGCCCCCAGCAGGCTGAGGACCCCTCCAAGAGGGTGAGGACCCTGCTCACTTGTTTCTGGCCAGGTGCTCATCATCACCCTTGGGGTAGGGCAGGTCCCTGAAGTATTTTGCTTTTTGGGGGGAAGGGGTTAAAAATACTTACTTTTGGCTGTCCTGGGTCTTCATTACTCAATGGGCTTTTTCTCTAGTGGCAGTGTGTGGCCTCCTCATTGTGGTGGCTTCTGTTGTTGAGGAGCACTGGCGCCGGGGTGCGAGGGCTTCAGCAATTGCAGCGCGTGGGCTCAGTAGTTGTGTTTCCTGGGCTCTAGAGCACAGGCTCAAGAGTCGTGGCTTGGCTGCTCCACGGCATGTGGGATCTTCTCGGATCAGGGATGGAACCCATGTTGCCTGCAATGACAGGTGGATTCTTTACTCCTGAGCCGCCTGGGAAGCCCTTAAGGTGTTTTATTTTTGCTTTTTATGCATTTTTTAAGAAAACTTTCTTCATGTAGTTTCAAGAACACACGAACATAGAGTAGCACCGTGATGGTCCAGCAAATAAGTGTTTTTTGATTCCTTGAACAGGTCTCATGACCTTGCAGAGCTCTCTGCCCCAGAGCGGAGGTGAGATAGGTACACCGCACAATACCCTCAGTTCAGTGCCTCAGGGAAATGGAACTGAGATCCGGGAGATGGGACTTCCCTGGCGGTACAGTGGATAGGGATCCGCCTGCCAGTGCAGCGGACGCGAGTCGGTCCGTAATCAGGAAAGATTCCTCATGTTGCGGAGCAACTAAGCCACAGCTGCTGAGCCCGTGCTCCTCAAAAGAGAAGCCGTGGCGATGAGAAGCCTGCGGATCTCAGCTAGAGAGGAGCCCCCACTTGTCACAGCTAGAGAAAGCCCGCACAAAGCGACCCAAGACCCCGGGCAGCCAAGAATAAATTAAAACATAACAGTTACATTAAAGAAGAATTGGGAGTAGAGAGAAGAGGACAGTGGTAAGATGGCAGCGTCCCAAAACGCTGGTCCTTGAGCTGCTGCTGCTGCTGCTTTGCTTAGTCATGTCCGACTCTATGTGACCCCATGGACTGAGGCCTGCTCCAGGCAGGAATACTGGAGTGGGTTGCCATGCCCTCCTCCAGGGGATCTTCCTGATCCAAGGATTGAACCCGGGTCTGCTGTATTGCAGGTGGATTCTTAACTGCTGAGCCATCAGAGTCCTGTAGCGATGGTCTTCAAAACAAAACAAAAACCAATGAAAAGGAAGCTTCTATAAATTCTGAACATACTCAGATTTCATTATCTCCCTTTTAAAAGCTTTAGCTCTGAGAAATCTGAGTTAAACTTGCTTAACTTCTTTAAGTCCAGTGTTGAGTTTATGGGAATGCACAGTCTCTTCCTCACACCCCATCTACCCACGCAGATTAAGTTCTATACAGGAGGCCCTGGGACCTTGCTCTGAAGCATGTGTCTTCAAGCCTTGCTAACCAATGAGCGGTTCTGGTTTACCTTTTTAACACTTCAGCTCTGGGACTTTCCTGGTAGTCCCAGTGGTTAAGACTTTGCACTTCCAATGCAGGGGCTGTGGGTTTGATCCCTGGTCAGGGAACTAAGACCCACGTGCCGTGCAGCACAGCCAGAAATAAATAAAATAATGATAAAATTAAAAAAAGAAAACAACTTAGGCCGCATTCATCGTCTGGTTTAAATGCTGCCACACACCGCCTGTGTGACCTTGGCAAGTTACTCTATTGCTCTGTGCTTCCACTTCCTTGTTGAGAGGAAACACTTGTAGGTACTGAATGGTGACATTTGTGAAGCTTTTAGAAAAGTGCCTGGAGGCAGTGTTATTTTGGGCTTCCCTTGTAGCTCAGTGTTTAAAGAGTCCGACTGCAATGCAGGAGCCTTGGGTTTAATCCCTGGGTTGGGAAGATCCCCTGGAGAAGGAAATGGCAACCCATGCTGGTATTCTCTCCTGGAGAGTCCCATGGACAGAGGAGCCTGGCAGGCTACAGTCTGTGGGGTCGCAAGAGTCCGAGTGAGACATGACTGAGTGACTAAGCATGAGCGTGCGCATGAAGTGTTATTTAAACAGGGAAGATACGATTATCACACCTGCTCTGATAAGAGTTTTGTACCACATTTCATTAAGTTCATCTCTCTGATACGGTTACCACATAGCTCTTCTGTTTGGGTTTTTTTCTTCCTTCTCTCTCCCCATAACCAGCTCCCTACCGCATATTCCATTGAGTTTATAGTTTAATCTTAGTTCCCTCTCAGGTGGAAGGGGGCAATAGCTAATTAGCTCCCTTTGATTGTTGCTATGTGGGAATATAGGCCAAATGGTGCAAAATGTAGCTTTTTTTTTTTAATTGGAAATTTGGATTTTTACAGGAAATCCGGGGTTCTGTTTTGTTTAGTAAGGGTACATACTTCATCCAGAGTATGTGCAGGACAGTCAGATCCACTTACGAGCTCTGCTTAGCTAAGCTTGGCAGTGTGTAACTTCTCACAGTTGCCCCAAACTGACTGCTATTCTGTGTCTCCTCATCTCCACCCCTACCCAGTTAAGTGCCCCATGGGAAGCCAGAGGAAGGTGTCTGTGGAGCTGGGCACCAGTCTCGTATCCTGGCTCCAGTGCCCCAGCTGTGTGACCTTGAGTAAGCTCTTGCACTTCTTGGTGCCTCAGATTCTCATCTGTGCCTGAGAGTCAGCCAGCTCACCTATTCAGTGAGCCTTCTGGGGGCCTGAAGTGATTCACGTAGAGCAAGGGTCCCCAGTCTCCAGGATGGAGCTGATGTAATAATAATAGAAATAAAATGCACAGTGAACGTAATGCGCTTGAGTCATCCCAAGACTAGCACCCCCCCCCATGCCTGACACCCCCTGGTCTGTGGGAAAATTGTCTTCCACAAAACTGGCCCCTGGTGCCAGAAAGGTGGGGTACTGCTGACATAGAGCATTGAATGGGCTCTGGCCTGTAATCAGTGCCAACATCCTCAGGGGCCTTCTCTGTCTTAGGGGATTGACCGGCCTGCTAAAGCTGTTCTTTGCATTCCAGGTCCAGTTCGGCCATGCTGGAGCTTGTGCCAACCAGGCTTCCGAAACTGCAGTTGCCAAGAACCAGGCCTTGAAGGAGGCCGGAGTGTTTGTGCCCCGGAGCTTCGATGAGCTTGGAGAAATCATCCAGTAAGTGGACCTGGGGAGGGTGGCACCTCCCTGCCCCTTTCCCGGTCCCTCGCCAGGGCAGCAGCCTTGCCTAAATATAGGTGTCTGACATGCCTAGTCTCTCTCAGGTGTCTAAGGCAGCTCTTCAGATGGTCCAGAATCTTTCCTTTTTGGCTGTCCTTTTTTCTGACTTGTTTCTAAAGGTAGCAGCTACAGGCTGTTCAGACTGGGCTTAAAACATTCCGTTTCTGAGCCTACCTACTTGGTGGGCCATGCATGAGAGACAGGCGTAGGAACATTCATCCATTACATGAGCTGTTGTCTCTTCCCGTTCCTCCCCTCTGGCCTTCCGTGGCCTCCAGACTCAGCCTTCTCTAAGGTCCCATTCAGAGGCAGTGGGGCCGGTCTCGGCTAGAACCTGTTTCATTTAGTTCTTGGGAATCCACCTGGTGAGGGTAAGCTGCTGACAAGGGGGGATACGGGGCTGGGAATCTCTGGGGTTAGATGGAAGAGCATTTGAGAGATGCCCTAGAAGAGCCCAGAAGAATGAAATCCACTGGCTGTCTCTTCTCCTCCGTTTTCCTGCCTCCCAGGTCCGTGTACGAGGATCTCGTGGCCAGAGGAGTCATTGTACCTGCTCAGGAGGTTCCGCCCCCCACGGTACCCATGGACTACTCTTGGGCCCGGGTAGGTGCCCCGCGTTGTCCCTAACTGTGTGTGTGGCTGAGGTATGCTGGAGCTTGTGAGGTGGCCCCTTCTGACCAGCCAGAGAAACAGATGCAGGGCCCAGGAGGGGGCAAGGGCAGCGTGTACCTCCCACAGTGGTGTGGCCTGACCTGGAAACAGGGGCTGGGGACAGACAATGTCCTCTAGAGCCGTCTGCACCTGCTAAGAGATTTCAGGCTACTTGTCCAAGGCAGAGACATAGATATAGAGTAAATTCTCTTATCTACAAGATCTCTTAGAAATTCATTTTTAAAAGACCAATAACCCATTAGAACAAGGGGTAGGAGCTGTTCTTTCAACATGTAGAGTTGCTCAGCTTCAGTCCTTATAAAAGAAACCAAAGTAGAAACTGCGATACCAGTTATCTCCTACAGGTAGCCTGTAGGACCAAAAAAGACCAAAAAAAAAAAAAATTCGCTGATCTATTGTTTGTATGGGTGTGAAGAGGGTGGAGGGGCTTCCCTGGTGGCTCAGCGGTAAAGAATCTGCCAACAATGCAGGAGCCCCAGGCGACGTGGGTTCAACCCCTGAGTCAGGAAGATCCCCTGGAGGAGGGCATGGCAACTCACTCCAGTATTCTTGCCTGGAGAGTCCCATGGACAGAGGAGCCTGGTGGGCTACCGTCCATAGGGCTGCAAAGAGTTGGCCATGACTGAGCGACTTGGCATGCACGATGAGGCTGGTATGTTGATTCATTGGTGGTGGGAGTAGCACTGGCATGACCTCTCTGAAAGGCACGTGGATAACGTCAATTCAGAGTAACAGCGCTCATACCGTATGACCCAGTAATTCCCTGTCTGGAAAGCTCCCTGAAGGAAATGCTTGCATGTACACGTATGTGCAAGAATATTTTTCGAGCTGATGGTCGTTGGTGGAGGAATGGCCGATATGTGGGGTTGTCATGAGGGGATACTCGACAGCAATTAAGCGGAATGAACCTGATCTAGATAAGTGCTGACATGTGTAGCACTCAGATTCACTGAGTAAATAGTGCATTGTAGAACAGTGTTTCTATTATGAGTATGAAAAATGCAGGCATGCAAAGTGATGTCTGTTCTCCCTGTGTCCATGTGTGTACATAAAATCAGAGAAAGAAAGGTCCAGAAAAGTGTTCACCAAACTAACAGACATGAAATCAGAAAACCAGGATGGGGGGGTGGAGGTCAAAGGCAACATGACTTCATCTGTTCTAGTGGCGATTTCTTCAAAGGAGAGTGTATTCCTGTTGCTTCTGTAATTAAAATATAATTAGAGGTATTTCTTAAGTTCAGGAGGGATAACTAAAGAAATGGGCTGGGACAGTTAGCTGATGCTACCTGCCTTGTACCCCGACTCTGAAAACGGAAGATTCAGGACCTCAGTGCCCTCCCTGTGGAAGAGGGCATGTTGAGGGGATTCTCCCACCTCCCCAGCCATGCGCCTCATTACATTTTGCTGGGGGACTGGCAGCTATGTGTAGAGTATTTAAAAATTGTCCCTCTGGAGTCATTCTTCCATTTTTTAGCCAGGTGACCTGGGGCTGGTTACTCTGTTGTGAGGTTAAAGGGAACCCCTGGATGCCAACAGCTAAGTGCCCTGCTTGAGTCCACAAACATTCAGTAAAGACAAGAAACAGGCCAGGCTGAGTGGGTGCCATGGAGTGATTGCTCCTATTTTCTTGCCCCAAGTGATCTAATCAAAGGGCTTTGCGATTCCTTCTCGGGGGGACTTTGAGAGTTGTTGCTTGGCCGCCAGTATTTAAGACCTGGGACACTGGTTCTGGGCACAGATAGTGAGGACGTTCTGGGAGAACCTCTGGTCACCACAGCCCTGCTTGTCTCTGCCCCGATCTCTGCTCAGGAGTTGGGCTTGATCCGCAAACCTGCCTCGTTCATGACCAGCATCTGTGACGAACGAGGACAGGAGCTCATCTACGCGGGCATGCCCATCACCGAGGTCTTCAAGGAGGAAATGGGCATTGGTGGGGTCCTCGGCCTCCTCTGGTTCCAGAAAAGGTGAGGCATGGAGGGCAGAAGAGGGTAGAGCCTTGTGACTCAGCATTCATTTTCCTCCCCTGGCAAGGGAGTGGGAGTGGGCAGCTTTGGGGAACATGTCCAGGGCCAAGCTTTCTGGCCACAGATCAGTGGAAAGGTCAGAGGAAAGAGATACAGGTTCCTAAGTCTTCCAAGGATGGAAAGGCCAGCCTGAACCAAGAGAAGTAGAAAGCAGTGCCCTCATCAAGGATCTTGGATCAAGGATCTTTCCCTTGGGAACTTTTAAAGAAATGGGCCAGAGTTGAATGCAGGCCTGTTGAGAGAAAGGTCAGGGTTAGCACAGAAGGTCTGGGTGCATCTAGTGGCTTAGAGTGCAGGCCTGGTGGAGTTGCTCAACAGGCAGAAAGCACCTTATAGTGTGTCCTCTGAATTTGTGTCTTACCAGCTTGCATGGGAGGAAAAATCGGTTTTCTCTGCAACTCCCAAGCTCAGCCCTCCCCGGGGACTGACAGCTGGGCAAGGAGGCTGACGAATATGTAGTCACAGAGCCCTGCCTTGGAGTGGTCCTGGGCAGAAAGCCAGGTGGAAATCTTGGTGTGTGTCCTGGTTTCACCTCCGAGCGATGGGTCTGGGTCCTGCCTTGAGCCCTTCCTGGGAAAAGTTCAAGGCTTGTAATACCTGACAGGTCTCACCGTATGTGCTCTTGCGTCTCCACAGCTCCAGACTTTAGGGGTGTTTTATTTATTTAGTGGGTTTTCGTTGTTTTTTTTTTTTTTTTTTTTTTTTTAATTGTGCTGCACACTGTGGTATCTTAATTTTCCAATCTGGGATGGAACCTGCCCAAGCAGTGAACGTGTGCAATCCTAACCACTGGACCACCAGGGAACTCTCCAGACTTTGTTCTTAATCATCAGTGGGATGTTGATCCCTGTGCACTGTGAAAGGGACCAGGGCCCTCACCTCCTCTCTGCCTGGCACGTGGAGAGTAGTAACTGCAAACACAGGTCACATCCTGTCGCAGCAGCTCAGCTGAAAGAAAACTGCCCAAAGAGAAGGTTTCAAGCCCTGCTTGCTGAGCTCAATTTTAAAAGCAGTATTTGATATCAGCAACATCCAGAGCCACTCAGGGATCAAAGAGTTCTGCTTTGGAGTTGTAAGATAGTGTTAGACCTGGACTGGGGGCTTGTTGCCCTTCTAGAGTTTGAGTGACTTGTTCAAGGAGATGGGAAACAGGAGGACCGTGGCCTCGTCAGTGTATCTCCTGTTCAGCCCCTCACCTTTGTTCCAGTTCTCATGTCCCCTCCCCTGTCCTCGCCCTCCTCCAGGTTGCCCAAATACTCTTGCCAGTTCATTGAGATGTGCCTGATGGTGACAGCTGATCACGGGCCTGCTGTCTCTGGGGCTCATAACACCATCATCTGCGCTCGGGCCGGCAAGGATCTGGTCTCCAGCCTCACCTCGGGACTCCTCACCATCGTGAGTATTGTCATCCTAGGAGGTGAACAGCGGGGGCACTTATCTTTGGTTGACATCATGCCACTTGGCTGCCTTGCAGTCCTAGAGGGAGCCATGGAGTGTAAGACCCCATGCCGGGGGCTGTTGAGGGGAACCCTGGATCAGCCCGAGAAGCCAAAGGAGACTGACAGCTTGGAGTGACATGGGCTGGCTCTTCCCACAGGGTGACCGGTTTGGGGGTGCCCTGGATGCAGCAGCCAAGATGTTCAGCAAGGCCTTTGACAGTGGCATCATCCCCATGGAGTTTGTGAACAAGATGAAGAAGGAAGGAAAGCTTATCATGGGCATTGGTCACCGAGTGAAGTCGGTGAGTTGTCTTTCTCCTTCAGGCCCTGGGTCAGCGGGGTGTGGGGCACAGCCGGGCTCTCAGCTCCCAGCAGGCAAAGCTTTGCTGACAGATGCCGACGCTGAGCAGCTCTTTTTCCCATTATAAAACGGATTGCCCATAAACAGTTTCTGTCATGTTCCGTTGTGGTGTGAAAATGTGATGAACTGGGACCTTGGTAACTTTAGCTTCCCAGGTGACTCTTAACACGAGAAAGGACTAAGGTCAGGGTTAAGGGGACAGACATATCGGTCACTAGATAATGCTGCGGACTGGGGTAACAACTCCAAAAATCTCAATGGCTCCTGGGGCCAAGTTACGTTTAGAAATCAAAGGGAATGAGAGAAGAAGAAGTGGCAGCTGCTTGGAGCCCCACAGGGACAGTTCAGGGTCCATGGCTCCACTGCTTCAGGAACCTCAAGGAGTTAGTCACTCTGCTGGCCTAAGTGGGGTGTATGACTCGGATTAATACAAGAGGATCCTGTGTTCATCCCGGCATCCCCACGCTGGGCCAGTGCAGAGTAAGTCCAGAGGTGGCTGGATGGCAAAGACTGAGCCGGAGACGGTGGTTTCTGCTGAGGGACATCCCATCCGGGCCTCGCAGAACTTGGGCCACCACCCCCAGCTCCCAGGCAGAGGGCACACGCACAGCACAGGGCACCTTGCCTAGCCAGTGTCGCGCCTGTGCTGCCATGCCCAGTCCTCGGGTGCCTTCCTTCCTGGAGTCCATCCTGGCCTTGTGTCTTGGCCAAGGGAGGAGGTCACTGTGGTATTAGGACTTGGCACCCAGTCCGTCTCACTTCCCTGCTGATGGGACCGCCTAGTATGGGCCTCTAAACCGAGAGTTCATCTACGCTCATTGCAGTTCCAGAGGGTTTCTTGGAATTTCAGGGCTGCTTTGCTGCCCCACTGCCAACACGTGCTTACTTAGTTAAAAACGAAGAACTTTGTAGAACTTGGTTACATCTTGACTAGGTTGCTGATGAGCAGTGTGGCTAGTGGCTAGAACCTCACACTTCCCGTTGGAAGGTGCGGGGTTTTTTTTGTTTGTTGTTTGGTTTGGTTTTTGGCTGTGCTGCTCGGCCTGAGATGTTAGTTCCTCAACTGGGGATTGAACCTGGGCCCCTGGCAGTGAAACCGCAGAGTTCTAACCACTGGACCGCCAGGGAAGTCCTGTGCCCTGCTGCTTGACCCTGCAGGATCCGTGGCTAACTTAGCCAATATCTCCACATCTCAGGTGGTTGGGGGGCTCAGATATGAGAGGACATCAGAAGCCTTAAACCTCACCGCAGTGGATATGGCATGTACAGCTGTGTCTGCCTGTGACACAAGCAAGAGCACGTGCCTTTTTTTGGCCTGTGTCATGCGAGGTCTCAGTTCCTCCCCTGGCAGTGGAAGTGCAGTGTCTTAGCCACTGGACAGCCAGGGAAGTCCCAGGAACATGGCTTTTGACAGCCGTGTCAGAGTGGCTCCTCTAACTTTGGGTCACTTCCTAGATCAACAACCCAGACATGCGTGTGCAGATTCTCAAAGATTATGTCAGACAGCACTTCCCTGCCACCCCCCTGCTCGACTACGCGCTGGAAGTAGAGAAGATTACCACCTCCAAGGTAAAAGAAAATGTTCCTAATTCCCAAATCAGGGTTTTGGGTAAATTTCTTGGAGAAAATGACTGCCAAGTCACAGTTCGTCCGCTAAAATCGAACCCGGCTTTCTGAAAGATTTTTGTTTCTGTTGCTTAACTAAGTTGTCACATACTGTCAACGAGAGTCCTCTGCGAGACCTTAGAAATCAAGACAGTCTCTCCTGTAAACTGGATGTGTTGGTGGGAGGTTTTAAAATAGCAGCCAGGAATTCATAGTAGTAGTTTTAGTAGTAATAGTGGGACATCATGCAGAACAAAAATGAGTAATAATGACAAATGCGTTGAAATTTTTTTTTTTTTTTGCCTTCCCAGAAACCAAACCTTATCCTGAATGTAGATGGTTTAATTGGAGTTGCATTTGTAGACATGCTTAGACACTGCGGGTCCTTCACTCGGTGAGCTTGCAGCTATTTTCTTCCTCCTAACGTTTATTGATTTTTCTCGGTGATTCCTCCCAACTCCAAGAGCAATGCACATTCATTAGAGAGCATTAAGAACTGCCTCTACGCCTACTACCCAGAACACCCTCCCTTTACTAATTAGAGTCCAAAGAAAGCTAGCTTCTCATTCCTGGGCAGAAATTATAGTGTCTGTGGGGAGGAGGGCAGTCATGTGAGCCATTTGAAAACTACAAGTGAATTGTGTGTTACAGGGAGGAAGCTGATGAATATATTGACATTGGAGCCCTCAACGGCATCTTTGTGCTGGGAAGGAGTATGGGCTTCATTGGTAAGTTGGTAGTAAGAGTTCTATTTGGTTTCAGTTTTTTGTTTGTTTTACCCTGTGGTTCAGGTATGCTTGCTTGCTAAGTCACTTCAGTTGTGTCCGACTCTGTGTAACCCCAAAGACGGCAGCCCACCAGGCTCCTCGTCCCTGGGATTCTCCAGGCAAGAACACTGGAGTGGGTTGCCATTTCCTTCTCTAATGCATGAGAATGAAAAGTGAAAGTGAAGTCACTCAGTCGTGTCCGACTCTTAGTGACCCCATGGACTGCAGCCTACCAGGCTCCTCTATCCATGGGATTTTCCAGGCAAGAGTACTGGTATACCTGGTTCAGGTATACCACTTACCTATGTGGCCAGTTTTTCTTTTTTTGGCTGTCCTGCACAGCTTGCAAGATCTTAGTTCCTCAAGCTGGGTCAAATCTGGGTCCTATCTGGGTCCTAACCACTGGACCACCAGGGAATTCCCCAGGCCAGCTTCTATCAGAGAGATGTCACATTGTCTTGATCATTGTTGCTGATTCTTCCTTTGTTTAACTTCCGCTTTATCTTTGTTCCTTTTTTTCTTGGAAATGAGTTTGATCGCTAGCCTAGGAAAACAGAATGGAATCCAACAGTTCCTTTTACCAATGCAAACATCTACCTGTGGGATGGCTCTAGATGTACTTCCCCATTTTTTGTGTGTATTAGTAAGATTTCCCTTCCTTATCTTCTCTCCCTCACCAAAATTCAACACTCGCCAGCTCTTAATAAAAAGATGCCTTTGCTCTATTTTAGGACACTATCTTGATCAGAAGAGGCTGAAGCAGGGGCTCTACCGTCACCCATGGGATGATATTTCATATGTTCTTCCGGAACACATGAGCATGTAACAGAGCCAGGAACCCTATTACAATAAAGTGATGATGAGAACTCTTCCCCTGGGAAATAGCCAGAGACATCTGGCACTGAAGCTTGCCTAAAGGATGGGTCTGGAGTATAAACGGCCCCCAGTGTACAGACATTGAAGACCAACACCCACAGGCTAACACTGTTCAGTCTGCACAAAGAAGCTTAATATTTTTTTTTTATAAGCATAGAAATAAGAACCCAGCCAATACTTGTGACATTTGCTCTGCTACCTGCTATATTTATTATATGGAAGCATCTAAGCACTGTCAGGATAGTGTTCTTCCTCAATCGAGGGTGTTACAATGTTGCTTTCTTTTACTTTTTCAATTAGCTTAAAAAAAAAAAAAAAAAAAAAGGTTTTCCCTTGAAGGAAGGGAATGACACCTTTAAGACCTCAAGATATTTGCATTTAAAGGACCCACAACCCTAATATCTTATTTTTTCCCTTTTCTTCCTCATCTAACCTGAAGAGCATTATATTAATCTGATTTTTTTTTTTTTTTTTTTTTAGGATCTTTTTGTATGTTGTGTGTTAGGAGTTTGTTTGGTATCTCCCCGAAGTGTTCCCTGTTGCAGACCAGTGTCTGCTTGTGTCCGGGGAATGGGACCAGTGCATCCTTAGCCATTGTTACAGAGTATGGGGAGTGGTAATTTAAAACGGAAACTTGTAACATACATATGTTTAAAATGGAAGCGCAAAGCAAAAAGCTGTGAAATGTCTTGTGTCTTATGTGCTCTGTGTGTATGCATCTGACTTTTGTCTGTTACTGACTCTTCTCCAGCCAGTTTGCATCTGTAATCCACAAAGATTCCAGGCAGCTGCCACCTCAGTCTTTCCTCTGTATTATCATAGTTTGGTTTAAATAAACTATATAGTAACACTGACTGCCATCTCATGTCATCCATATATTTTCATCTGCATTCCTTTGAAATGTACTTACTAAGTTTTACTATATGCAGTTTTAAAATGTTCATCCACGGACTTTGCTGATGGTACAGTAGATGGGTATCTGCCTGCCAGTGCTGCAGGAGACACAGGGTGAATCCCTGGTCTGGGAAGATTCCAAATGCTGAGGCACAACTAAAGCCCATGTCCTACAACTACTGGACCCACGCTCCAGAGCCTATGAGCCACAACTTCTGAGCCTGAGTGCCTGGAGCCTGTGTTCCGTAACAAGAGAAGCCACTACAATGAGAAGCCCGTGCATGGCAAAGAAGAGAAGCCCCCGCTGCAACTAGGGAAGGCCCAAGTGCAGCAACAAAGAGAGCTCCCAATCAAAAATAAATAAGATCTTAAAAAAAAAAAGTTCATACATCTCTTAAAGAAAAATCAAGGGAATTCCCCTGGCAGTCTGGTGTTTGGGACTGCCCATCTCACTGCCCGGAGAAGGCAATGGCACCCCACGGACGGAAGAGCCTGGAAGGCTGCAGTCCATGGCGTAGCTAAGAGTCGGACATGACTGAGCGACTTCACTTTCATGCATTGGAGAAAGAAATGGCAACCCACTCCAGTATTCTTGGCTGGAGAATCCCAGAGACAGAGGAGCCTAGCAGCGGGCTGCCGTCTATGGGGCCGCACAGAGTTGGACACGACTGAAGCCACGTAGCAGCAGCAGCAATCTCACTGCCAGCGGCCCTGGGTTCCATCCCTAGTCTGGAAACTAAGGTCCAGCATGCCACCAGGTGCAGACAGATAAATAGATTTTAAAAAGATACTACCTTCAAAATAAACCCCAGTATCTTCTGTGAAATTGTGCCTCCCATTTCTCAGTGAATGGAAACCAAAGGTTTACTTAGGTACTCAAGCCAAACACCTGGAAGGCATCCTTTCACTTCTCTGGTTGGCAAGTCCTGTAGATTTATCCTTTAAATAACTCTCTGATCTGTCCGTATCGGGTCTGCTAACTTAGTGCCCCTTGTTCTAGTTTTGTCTCCTTACAGCCCACTCTCCAAGCAGCCCACTAGAGGTATTTTTAAAGGTGCACCTGATTAAGCCATTCCCTTGCCTGAAGCCTCAAAGTGGCTTTTACTCATCATTTAAACAAGTATGTATGGAACAGTAATTGTGGACCAAGCACTATGTAAAATCACCTGAAGGTTAAACACCTCATTTAACCTTCACAGCGATCTGCCAAGGTAGTATCCCGTTTTTAAAAGAAAAATTAGTTCAAAGACAGTAAGTTATTTGCTCACCCTCATCCACTTAACTGGGGCTCAGTCTAAACTCTTTTTTTCCATTTTTACTCCAAGGCCATTCGAAACTTTTAAATAAAAATCCAACGGTGCCACCCAAGACACTAATGGGTGAGGGTCTAAGGTGGCTTTTGTTGCACAAAACGACCACGAAGAACACGCTGCTCTCTATAAGGAGGAAAGAGCCATCGTCCAAATGGGCATGTCCGGGGAAGGCGGTCTTAACGGGAGCACAACCGTTGCCCCTCACCAGAGACGGACGCCGTAGGACAGGCGCGGCGGCGCGTGCGCAGACCCGGCGGCGGCCGGCTCCGCCCCGCGCCCACTCTTTATTCCCAGAATCCCTCTGTGTCGCACCAGAACGGCAGAATCGTTCGGGGACTGAGGAGTCGGGCGCGGCGGCGTCAAAATGGCGGCCGCGGCTGTGGCGGCGGCGGCAGCGGCGGCCGCGGCAGCATCTCTGCAGGTGCTGGAGATGGAGAGCATGGAGACAGCCGCCGCCGGCTCCGCGGGGCTAGCCGCCGAAGTCAGAGGTAGCGGCACCGTGGACTTCGGGCCTGGGCCTGGTTTGTCTGCAATGGAGGCGAGCGGGGGCGACCCGGGCCCGGAGGCCGAGGATTTCGAGTGCAGCTCTCACTGCTCGGAGCTGTCGTGGAGGCAGAACGAACAGCGGCGCCTGGGCCTCTTCTGCGACATCACCTTGTGCTTCGGCGGTGCGGGAGGCCGAGAGTTCCGGGCCCACCGTTCGGTGCTGGCCGCCGCCACCGAGTACTTCACGCCCCTGCTCTCGGGTCAGTTCTCCGAGTCCCGCTCGGGCCGGGTGGAGATGCGCAAATGGAGCTCCGAGCCCGGGCCCGAACCCGACACGGTGGAAGCCGTTATCGAATACATGTACACCGGGCGCATCCGCGTCAGCACGGGCAGTGTGCACGAGGTGCTGGAGTTGGCCGACAGGTAGGGGACGCAGGCGGGATGCGGAGGGCGGGGGTGGAGATGCTCGCCGCCCGCGGGCCGCATCCAGGGAGGGCGCGGGAAAAGGCGGGGAGGGCAGTGCCCTGGGTGGGCTCGAGTGAGCCCTAACGAAGTGCATTCGTTTGATACGTATTGAGCACCTGCTGCGTGCTGTGGGGCCGCCACTGCGCTGGGCACAGAGGGTGCAGCCGGCCAGTCAGGCGAGGGGTCGTGTCTCCAGGTGAAGAGAAGAGATAAAGGCAGTGAAAAAATCCGCCTTTAATGAGTACAGTGTTGACATTTTAAAAGGGTAGTAATTGCTTAAAGACCTTTCTCAGGAGGTGACATTTAAACCGACCTTTAAATGGCAAGGGAATCCTGGCCATGCAAAGATGGGGAATGACCATTCCTGGCAGATAGCGCAAAGGCCCCGCATCTCGTTTGGCTTAGAGAAGTAAAAAAGGAAAATTCAGTGATCTAGGGCGTGAAGGGGAGAAGGGTGTGTGAAATGCGTTGGATAAAGGAGTTTGGATTTTACAAGGTGATGTGAAGCTGGCTAAAGAAATGATTTGACTGAAATATTTTTAAGATGATTCTGCTACTGTGGAAAATGGGTTTCAGAGGGCCCGGATGGATAATCCAGAAACTATTTAGGAAGCAGGTGAATGCAGTTTGGAGATGGGGAGGAGCCTTTTGGGGCAGTATTGTGTGTGCGTATTTGTTATTTGAACAACTGCCTCCTGAGTCAGCCACTGGGTTCTGAGCATCTAGGGATTCAGCAGTGAACAAAACAGACAAAAGTCCCTTTCCACATTGCACTTACATAAGTAGATGGACGGCAAATAAAACAGCATGTTGGATGATTGCTCTAGCTATTTTGAAAAATAAAGGATGGCGGGTCCTACAGAAAATGTTGTTGTAAAGAAGCTGTATTTTAAATTGAATGGATAGAGAAATCCTCCTGAAGAAAAAGACTATTTGCAAAGAATTGAAAGAGGTGTGGTTAAGAGTGTTTCAGGTAGGGGATGTCTCAGGTGCAAAGATCCTGACATGGAGCTTCTCTAGAGGCTGCTGCTGCTAAGTCACTTCAGTCGTGAGAATAGCAAAAGGCCAGTGTGGCTGGATCAGAGGGATGCAGGGCAAGAGAAGTAGGAGAGGCCTGAGGGTGGTAATGGGGATGGATCCGGATCCCACAGGGCTGTCAGCCTGTGGAAGGACTTGGGCTCCTACTCTGAGTAACATGGGAAGGTTTAGGGTAGAGTAATGATGCATTCTGATTTGGAGAATTCTGCTGTGTTGAGAAAAACTATGAGGTGGTGGGGAAGGGGCTGCAAGAGCAGAAGCAGAGAGACTAGGAGGTTGTTACAGAGGTGGTAGAGGCTTGGACTGAGGAGGGAGAAGAAAAGTGATGAGAAATGCTTTGATTCTAGATGTATTTTGAAGGCAGAGAAATTCGCCAGTGGATTTGATGTGAGGGATGAGGGAAAAGACTGCTGTTTTTTTGACCCATTGGAAAGATGGAGTTATGATTGATTAAGATGTGGAAAAGTGCAGAAAAGTGTTTGGGAGGAAGTGTTTGGTTTTTGGTCCAGGAAACGTCTTCTACTGGATGTCTAATAAGATATTGGATGGAAGAGCATTGGGAGCTAGAGACTGGGAGGAAATTAGCGTATAGATGGTAATTAAAGCTTTGGGGCTGGATAAAATTACTTAGGAAGAGAGTGTAGATAGAAAAGAGAAACCAAAGGACTGAGCTCTGGGGTTTTCCAGAATGTTAAAGAGACCCCAGCAGAGCACCTGATCCCATGGAAGGCTGGAGTGTATCAAGGAGGGAGTAGCCAATCATGTCAACTCTGTCACTTGTAAGTGATCATTGATTTGGTGATAATAGAGGTCATTGATGACACTGACAAGAGCCATTTAAGTCTGACCACTGGGACTTCTCTGGTGGTCCCGTGGCTAAAATGCTGCACTTCCAATGCAGGGGTCCCTGGTTCTGTCCTGGTCTGGGACCTAGATCCCACATGCCACAACTAAAAGATAACCTCAAGCAGCCAAATAAACAGTATCTTTAAAAAATAGTATTTAAGAAATAGTCTGTCAAGAGGATCAGAAAAATAATACTCATGGACCTGTGTGAGGAGTCATCCACGGAGGTCTTTTTCCCTCTGTAAGCTAGGAGATGGGCTTCCCAGATGACTCANCCTCAAGCAGCCAAATAAACAGTATCTTTAAAAAATAGTATTTAAGAAATAGTCTGTCAAGAGGATCAGAAAAATAATACTCATGGACCTGTGTGAGGAGTCATCCACGGAGGTCTTTTTCCCTCTGTAAGCTAGGAGATGGGCTTCCCAGATGACTCAGTGGTAAAGAATCCGCCTGCCAATGCAGGAGGCGCAGGAGACCTGGGTTCGATCCCTGGGTCGGGAAGATCTCTGGAGGAGGAAATGGCAACCCACTCCAGTATTCTTGTCTGGAAAATTCCATGTAGCCTGGCAGGCTACAGTCCATGGGGTCGCAAAAGAGTCGGGGACTCGAATGAGTGACTAAGCACGCACGCACACAACCTGAGAGATCCTGGAGCGTGTTTGTGTGCTGATGAAAATGAATCTGTGGAAGAGGAGAAATTGATGTTATAAGGACCAGAGTCTCTGAAACCAAGAAAGGGATAGAATCCATATTAAAAATGGAGAAGTGGGGCTGGGAAGGCAGAGTATAGGATACAGCTGTAGGCAGACAGATTGAATAGTGGGAGGGAATTCTCTGGTGGTCCAGGGATTAGGACTCATGGCTTCCACTGCTGGGACTCAGGTTGAAGCCCTGGTTGAAGAACTAAGATCCTCCAAGCCTCTCGATGTAGCTGGGGGAAAAAAAAAAAAAAGATTGGATAATGGGAAAATGAGGTTTTTGCCTGATTGCTTCTGTTTTCTCAAAGCATGATACTGGGTCATCTATTTGAGGATGGGGTGGAATGTGGCAGGTGTGTGTCTGCAAGGGGTGGTTTGTTGAATGCAGATGGATGGAGAAGGGTCATAGCGCTCACTCCAGCTCTGTTTTCTTCTGTCATGTGAGCGTGTGTTCTTTCAGATTTACCCCTCCTTTACTGGAGACTTGGGTGAGGAGAGGAGAGAACACCCCCAGACAGTTTACTTAAAACTTTAACTTCTTTCCGTATGTCACTTGCTGAGTAGCCACTTTGTGTTTGACACTATGCCCTGCAACCATCACAGCCAGTCTTACCCATCAGCTTTGAGGCAGGATTCCTTTACAATCCCTCCTCCCCCATATAAGTCTGTTGATCATACCTACCTTGCAGGGCACTTACACTGTAAAGCGATAACAGGAAGTGCCCAGCATGATCCCTGTCATGTGACAGGTGCCTAGTATCCGACAGGCAGCTATTGTTTTCATAGAGCAGTGTTTCCAAACACCCTTCCAAGGAAATATGTGTTGGCTTACCTGGAGCACCTGCCAAAAATCACAAGTAGAAGGTGGGGAAGCCCAAGAAAGAGTGATTCTGGCACCCAGGCATATTTGAGAGCCACTAGAGCTTTTAACCACTCTGTCTGGTCTTTGTCTTATGTCTGAGATGGTGTGCTCCCTAAAGAGGGTAAAGGGAGCCTGTCCTGAAATTCATCTTCATACCACAAGTCAGTCAGTTATTAAGCACAATAATCATAGTAGCAAGTAGTTACTGAAGTGAGAGAGGCCTGGACTGACTGGTGGAGTCATTTTTAAATTGTTTATGTTTTCCGTTCTGGAGATTTAATCCTTAGTGTGTGTGCTAAATCGCTGCAGTGTGTGCGCTAAATCGCTGCAGTCGTGTCCAACTCTGCGACCCTATGGACTCTTAGCCCTCTAGGCTCCTCCGTCCGTGCGATTCTCCAGGCAAGTATACTGGAGTGGGTTTCCTTGCCCTTACTCCTTAGCAGTAGTCTCAAATTGGCCACCCTTAGGGCTTAATTTTGCCAGATTAATTTGTGTGAGCCAACAACATCTAGTCAGCTACATGCCAAACCGCTTTTCTTTTTAATGTGGACGGGCCTACACATTTTCTGTTGTTTTATTTCTTGGCTTCTTCAGATCTTTGAGTTTGCCTTGCCACTCCTGCTTTAATGAGAACCCAGCTCAGGACAAAACCCCTGAGCACCACCCCTGCCCCCATCCCTGGGTTACTCAGGGAGAAAGCTCTGGTGATGAGAAGATTAAAACCTCTGACACAAAGCCTGCACTGCCATTCCCTCTGAAATCCAACCAGACAGCCTCCCAGGAATCAGTTTTTATACCATGTAGTTGATGCTTAAGGAAGTCTCTTCACTGAGACCCAGCCTTATCTAAGAAGAGACTGGTTGCTAGCCAGGGACTTGGGCAGGATGGCACAGACAAGTTTGGATTGAGGTTTGCCTTTGCCAAGGATAAATTACAGTGGAAACAGAGTATAGGACTGTTGTTCTTTATTAAAGGATATGTTCTGAAATACCTTACATAATCAAAAACTCCATTTTGTGTGTGTATCACAAAATTTTGTATAATATATAATTACATGTAAACTATCTAATATAAATAAAATATAGAAAGTTGATTTTTACATATGCTTTTAAACATACTTTCCCATACAATCTTGTTTGATTTGGGAGGATTTGCTTTTCTTTTTTTCAAGTGTTGTGAGTGAAATGAGATGAAACTTATATTTCAGTTTGTATAATTTAGATGTTCTCAAAGAGCATTTTCAAAGTATGCACATTTGAAAATTAATCCTTCTCTTTTTCTTGATTTTAGGTTCCTATTAATTCGTTTAAAAGAGTTTTGTGGAGAATTTCTCAAGAAAAAGCTTCATCTCTCTAATTGTGTGGCCATTCATAGCTTAGCTCACATGTATACCCTAAGCCAGCTTGCTCTGAAAGCGGCAGATATGATACGGAGAAACTTCCACAAAGTAATTCAGGATGAGGAATTTTATACTTTACCTTTCCACCTCATCCGAGACTGGCTGTCGGACTTGGAGATCACAGTTGATTCTGAAGAGGTTCTGTTTGAAACAGTTTTGAAGTGGGTTCAGAGAAATGCTGAAGAGAGAGAGAGATACTTTGAAGAACTTTTTAAATTGCTCAGATTGTCCCAGATGAAACCTACTTACCTTACTCGTCATGTCAAACCAGAGAGGCTGGTGGCCAATAATGAAGTTTGCGTCAAGTTGGTGGCCGATGCAGTGGAGAGGCACGCTCTGAGAGCTGAGAACATACAGTCTGGCACATTCCAGCATCCTGCTTCTCATGTCTCATTATTACCTCGCTATGGGCAAAACATGGACGTGATCATGGTTATTGGAGGCGTGTCAGAAGGAGGGGACTATTTAAGTGAATGTGTGGGGTATTTTGTCGATGAGGACAGATGGGTAAACCTACCCCATATCCATAATCACCTTGATGGACATGCCGTTGCAGTAACAGAATCCTACGTGTATGTTGCTGGGTCAATGGAACCAGGGTTTGCTAAAACTGTGGAAAGGTATAATCCAAATTTGAATACCTGGGAACACGTTTGTAGCCTGATGACAAGGAAGCATTCTTTTGGGCTAACAGAAGTCAAGGGGAAGCTCTACAGCATTGGGGGACATGGCAACTTCAGTCCCGGTTTTAAAGATGTGACTGTTTATAATCCCGAGCTAGACAAATGGCACAACCTGGAATCAGCACCAAAGATCCTTCGGGATGTGAAAGCGCTCGCCATTGAAGACCGGTTTGTGTACATTGCTGCCCGCACTCCTGTGGACCGGGACACTGAAGATGGATTAAAGGCTGTCATTACTTGCTATGACACAGAGACTCGACAGTGGCAAGATGTGGAATCTTTGCCGCTTATTGACAATTACTGCTTTTTCCAAATGTCTGTGGTCAACTCAAACTTTTATCAGACAGCCTCATGCTGCCCCAAGAGTTATTCTTTAGAAAATGAAGAGGCAATACGAAAAATCGCCAACCAGGTTTCTGATGAGATCCTTGAAAGTTTACCCCCGGAAGTCCTAAGCATTGAAGGAGCGGCCATTTGCTATTACAAAGATGACGTTTTCATTATTGGAGGCTGGAAAAACAGTGATGATATTGACAAACAGTATAGGAAAGAAGCCTACCGATACTGTGCTGAGAGAAAGCGGTGGATGCTTCTTCCTCCCATGCCACAACCCCGTTGTCGAGCCACTGCCTGCCATGTGAGAATCCCATACCGGTACTTGCATGGCACTCAGAGATATCCTATGCCTCAAAACTTAATGTGGCAGAAGGACAGGATCAGACAGATGCAAGAAATACATCGACATGCCCTAAACATGCGGCGAGTGCCAAGCTCTCAGATAGAATGCTAGGTTCTTTGATGCATGCTTACAACAGACCTTTTCATGAGGCTGAAGATACCCAGACTATGACTGGAAACTGTAGGTCAATAACTTATTTTCTACATGAATGGATTATCACCCCATATAAAGGAAATACAGTTAAAAACTGAAGAATGGGAAAATCAATTCAGTACGTGGTAATTTTTGTTAGTTTGCAGTCTATCTGTTGTTGGTTTGTGTGTATGTTGGCAAAATAAGATCTTATTAAAGATAAATGGAAAAACCAGGTGTAGTTACTTGGTGGTTTTTCTGCCAACAGTTTATAACTTCTTTGTTTTAGGGACTTATGTTTTGAACATGCTTTAAGCACCGATTTTATTTGCACATTTATTTTGATAATCTTTTTCACTTTTTTTCCTGAATGGTTGGTTTTGACAAGATCAGAATACATGCATTGAGCCCTGATCCATAGGAGGAATGTGCAATAGTGAGATTGAAGTCTGAAGGAAAAAGCACAATGTTTTCAGCAAGATGATTTCACAGTGTTTGCATTGCTGTTTTGTTGTGTTTGTTTATCTTGGAATACTATCTTGTTTATTTCTAGAAGACATGATTGATGAGAAATTTGTGATTGGCATTTGTGGAATATTTTTCGTTTTTTTAGCATCTCTTGTAAACGTCAGGCCATCACTCTGAGATAATGGTGGTTAGCAAGAGTACTGATCTTTAGCTGATGAATTGATTACAGAGGAAGTTATATCTTTGAAATTTGTTTCTCTAAGCAGAAAAATATTACTAGTCTAGAGTAAGAAGTCAAAGGCATTGAAAAATTTTTAAATGCTCTTTTTAGGAGTTATTTGAGGATAAGTTACTGAGTATAAATAATGCCTATGACAATCGACACTCAATGCCTTTAGTTTTAACTTTTGCTCTAATGCATATTATATGGAATCCTCATTCCTTTTTTTTTTTTTTTTTTTCTGTCTCAGGTGTACATGAGTTCCCAATCTTGAACCCCCCCCACCTCCCACCCCATATCAACTCTCTGGATCATCCCCGTGCACCAGTCCAAAGCATCCTGTATCCTGTACATCATTNTTTCTTTTTTTTTTTTTTTTTTTTTCTGTCTCAGGTGTACATGAGTTCCCAATCTTGAACCCCCCCCACCTCCCACCCCATATCAACTCTCTGGATCATCCCCGTGCACCAGTCCAAAGCATCCTGTATCCTGTACATCATTCCTTTCTAAAAGAAACTTTTTTCAAAATAGGAAGGAAGGAACTAACAGTTTAGGGAAATGTTGCTAAAGAGAAGCGTTATTATTTCTCAACCTGGATTATTATAGTATTTTATCCATTTGCCCTAGACCTTCATTGAAACTTTGCCTAAGCCTGGACTACAACATTTGTGCAGATAATTATGGCTCTTAAAAATTGATCACTGTGGTTATCTTTTATTTATTCTAATGCATTCTTATGATCTCACCTGTGCCCAGGCAGTATGCAAATTATCACATAGGTTGACCTTTAGCGTTCAGTTAACGTAAGAAGCTCCTAGCTCCTGCTCTAGTGGTTTGAAGTGTGGGGTCTGGTATACTTTCCTTGTTTCTTTCAGAATGTTTCTACCTTCTTGGACATTCTGGAATACTATTCTAGAAGGTAAATTCCAAGTGCAGTATTTTTCCCCCCCCAGTTCATTATAGTTCTTACCAGTTGGATCAAACATCAAAAGAAAAAGCACAACCAGGAATTTTGGCTCTCAGTGTGCTGCAGGACTATTAATGCTTAGCCCTTGGACTCTATACTAAGAAATTACCTGAAATTTCTAAATTGGTATCCTTGCCTAAGAACATTTTTTTTTAATGTGTTGGAAATCTACTTTAAATGCATTTAATTTAGTCCAGGGTAGGGATGGGAAACTGCAAGTCTATTTCTGTATGAGGATATATTATCCTACCCCATCTCTACCATTTCCTTAGTTTCCATTTATTTGTAGCTATTTTAATAAAAGTTATTAGATGCTGAGAATTGCTGATTAGTTGTGAGAGGTCTATGCAAGACAGAAAAACTCATTGAATGGCGTTCTCATTTCTCTCTGATAGACTATACTAGCATAAACTTCCTTTTCTTAATGGTGTTGATATAATTTAGTAGTTCTTTCCAGGAGGGTGTGATGTCAGGTTTTTTTAATTGCCTTTTTTTTTTTTTTTTTTTT
>SJYA01002490.1:495473-512617 GCA_006410615.1 Neotragus moschatus | reverse complement strand
ATTTTTGTTTTTTTTTTTTTTCTTTTTTTTTTTTTTTTTTTTTTTGGTCTCAGAGATGTCTTCTGAGATAGCCATTACCAAGTTACTGGTAGGGTTGTCTTTTTTTCACATGATGTAGCAGAAGCCGTAACTCATAAGATTTAGGTATACTCTGGTTTTGAAAACGTGATTGAAACTGTTGTTTTTTAACTCGGCAGGCAGCCTAGGCCGTGGCTGGAAAGAGAGGGTAAGTCCTTCCTTGCATGATCATGTGAGCAGGGTTCCTGACCACTGAATTCCTAAATTTTCATATTTGAATTCACATGTGTGATTTCACATCGATAACTTGTGTTTCTAAAATAGCCTAACTAACTTGTTAATAAGGAAAGAAACCAGATTTGCTTAAATCTGTTCAAGGCTGACATTCTGAAATTTTAAACTAGAAATAACATCCCTCAGCATTTGGAAAGGTTCTGATTATGATGACCAGCCTGAAATGGCTCTTTGGGAAAGAAATTTCCTTTTTAATGAAAACTGAAGATTGCATTTGACAATTTAAGCAGTTAAAAATACAGTTTTAAAAAGGCAGCTTTACATGTATTTAAGCCAACCTTTTTTGTTGTTGCTTTTGTTTTGTAGAAGGAAAAGAGGGGAATTGACTATATCAAAAAGTAAGAACGTATATAACTTTAAGTGAGACTGCTTAGATCTTGGAATGGATATCCTTTGAGTGTATCTACCCCACCACGGTTTAAAAAAAAAAAAAAGCCCAGTGTACATATTGAGAATGTCAGTCATGAGCTCAGTGTTTAAGTAATGCCTCTCACTTGCAGTTGCGAGTCTGATTTGCATGATCAGCCTTGTGTATCTTGATATACAACTTTGCTTTTGCTGTGCCAATTCAAAACTATTTTGCTTTAAAAAGAAAGAAAACCTAAAATTTTATGGATATCAGTTTTGTCTTGATTATTGGGTTTTGTATAGTATTTCTGGGACCAAAAAATAAATTGAAATCTTTTTTTATGTAGAACAGAGGTTTGAAGCTGGAAGGATAATGTTTATGGCAGATTTGTGTGCTTTTGTATATTAAACTCTACATGCTGCTGGTGAGGCAGTTTCTAGAGCACACTTACTTTTTTCCTCTTTTATGTTTCTTGACTAGTGTAGCATGTGGTGTGTTTAAAGACTTCATTCTCTGCTTCATAATTCTAAGATGAACACTATACTATAGGTAGACAGGTAAGCTAAATTGTACATCTTAGTTACTTGGCCTCATCAAGCATAACCAAAGGAATGTTTTTTGTATTTGCCTCAAACTACGCTTAAAAAGGGTGTATCAGCCACATTTTATGTCTTTCCAAATACGTAGAATTGTGATGCAAGTCCTCCGCCAACACTAGAAAAATAGGGTGTTTATAGGTTGTCATTTAACCTTAGACTATTTGGAGAAACAATTCAGTCTCTCCTTTTTCAAATTGTTAAACATTTTGGCACAGTTTATCACTCCAGCTTGTTTCTTTCTTGAGAATAGTCCATTTTTGTTTTTGTTACAATGCTTACATTATAACATGTTTTGGTCATTGGAAACAAAACAGCTCATAGCCCAGTGATGTAATACAGTAACAGTAACACAATATAGTAGTCATTTTGCTTCAGGAAATTTAATTAGATAGCCAAATAACTGCTCTTTGTTGGTTACCTTTGTTGGGCTTTTGTCTGACTCTATGGCCATTCCTGCGAACGTCTGCCGTGAAGCACATACAGTAGAGCACTTGTTAACTTAATCTTCAGCCTGATGCACGTGCACTCGTTGAAAAGTAGTGCTTGCTATGTGGTTGAAGGTCTTATGGTCTATGTGCAGGGGCTCATTGAGTTATATGTAAAACAAATACTTAGTTCAAGTTGATACAGTGAGTTTTCTGGGCTAGCAGTATTGAGCCCCTGTCTTACCGCAAGTATAATCTTGACTGTCTCCCTTTAATTAAGTCAGAGATGTAGAATTTAGGACAGTCTGAGACATTACCGTGTAAAATAGCTTGTTTTATGTTCCTAAAGCTACCTTGTTCTCTGTTAGAGCCACTAATTGTCTTGATGGAAGTTTTAAATAAATGTATTTCTTTAGAGCTGACTTGCACTGTGATTTCTCGTTTTAATTATGGACCATTGAATATAATTGCTTCCTTCTTCTCGTACTCCCTTCCGTCGTCCAACCCTTGGCTCCCTTAAGTTGAACATTTTCCAGTACTCTTACAAGTTTAAACACTGCATTTATTTAAAAAAAGAATTAATTCTTATTGCTTAGACTTTTTATTAGCTAATATGAAGAGGCTTATACAGGTAGGGTACTTGTTGAGGCAGAGTACTTTACTTCATCTCGCAGTGCTAGTCCTGTGAAGTTGTCCCGTCTAGCTGCGTATTCCCCAACGTTGGCCAGCCCTGGCACCACACAGCAGCTCAGAGCACTGCGGTATATACTCATGTCATGAGCGTCATACCACTCGTCAGTCTTCTCATCATAGCACTCAACGTTAAAGGTGGTGGTAAAGCCATTAAAACCACCCACCACAAACAAGAGGTCGTCTACCACCTCGATGCCAAAGTTGCTACGAGGGTTAAACATAGTTGGGATCGTGCGCCAAGTGTTAGCCACTGGGCTGTAGGCTTCTGCACTCCTAAGTCGATTAGCTCCGTCAAAGCCGCCTACCTGTGGACAGCAGAGGAAACAAGACTGGCTGTTAACGGTCGCTTCTGTTCACTGAGGATCCCCTCCTTGTGGGGGGACCTGTGATTTCATACCTCCCTCTTCCACTATCTTCCGTGGATAAGAGGCTTTCAGATACTTCCCACTGGTGGTAAACCTATTTGCTAATAGAAAACCTCGGCTATCAGTTTGTTGTATGAAAGAAACTCACCGCATATACGTGTTCTCCGTAAGCAATTACACCTATCCCACTCCTCCTGCTTCTCATGGGTGCTATGACTGTCCACTGGTTACTCTCAGCGTTGTACACTTCTGCTGTAAACAGGCACTCATTCCCATTAAACCCACCGCATATGTAGACCTGTGTAAAGAGAGTTCCAGGATGAGTAGAATTGTTACTTCTGGGGAGTAGAAAGAAAGAGGGTGTATATGATGGGGGCCGAGGACACTTCAGATGCCAGTCTGCAGTCTGAGTTTTTTCCACGTGTGCACACATTGCTTTTTAATAAGTAAAAGATAGTTACAAAGGGCCACCTAGTCGTTGGATGAAGGGGTTAGTATTGCAAGGTGAATACTGTCACTTCTGTTTTCCATCCACCTCAAAAAACAAAGGGTTATTTCCGCCTCCCCGGGGTCTCACCTTTCCGTAGAGTGTTGTAGCACTCGCATCGCTCCTCTGCTCATGCATGGGGGCAATGAGTGTCCACTGGTTGGTCTCTGGCTCATAACGCTCAGCAGTGTTGAGACGCACATAGCCATCAAAGCCTCCCATGGCGTAAATAAAATTGCTGAGGACTGTCACACTGACGTAGCAACGCCTGGAGTGCATTGGGGCCACCTGGTGCCAGGTTTTCTTGACTGGGTCAAAACGCTTAACACTATTAAAATAGTCCACACTATCGAACCCCCCAATGATATAAACATAGCCTTTCAAATAGGCTGCCCCATGGTAGGCACGAGGACTCTCTTCCTCACAAGTGACATTCACCCATCTGTCTGCCCGAGCATCATATGCCTCAATGGCATTGGTGGGGCTCCCACCACTCCAGCCACCAATTGCAAATAGGATGGCATAGGGCAGGCGGGGCCTGGTGAGTGGGTTGGTGAAATCAGAATTAGAAGGTCCATTCATATTTAGGTCATACATGGCCTTCAGGGCGTTAATGATGACTGGCTTGCATTCCTCACTGTCTTTGACATAGTCATTCATTTTAACGTTGTTCATGAAATATTCAGCATGCATTAGGGCCAGGCGAACCTAAGAAGGAATACAGAAAGTCATTCAGATGAGGTGAGGTGTCTGAAAAACCCATGTCCTTAAGCCCACAACTTCACAGCCTCCACTGAATGCACTAGGGTCATGTTTTATTTTTGTAACTTACATTTGGATGCTGAGAATGAATGAAAGAAAGAGAAGCCACCTCAAGTGGTCACAGAGCTAGTCCATTCCTTGGCCCCTGGACAGGATGTTTAGACCAGAAAAAGCTGTGGTCCTTGTTCAGTGATTGGATATCTATGTCTCTCTATATAAACTAACAAGAAGTAGCACCAGATGGCTACAATTGAGTGCAATGCTCATGATCTGGTTTCTAGTCCAACTCCTATTTTGGTTGGGGAAACTCACAGAAGGAAAGAGGTGAAAGGAAGACCTTTTAGAATTCTTTTGAAGACCTGCCTCTCGTTCCCCCACTATCAGAATTTTGGTCAAAGAGAAAATAATTGGGGCAGAAGAAACTTGCCATGCCAGGGGCGAAGAAAGCTTCATAATTCCAGAGAATGGGAGGGGATGCCTTCTACACACATACATCTATAAGTGCGTGCTAAATCGTTTCAGTTATGTCCAACTCTTTGTGACCCTGTGGACTGGAGTCCACCAGGCTCCTCTGTCCATGGGATTGTCCAGGCAAGAATATTGGAGTGGGTTGCCATGCCCTCATCCAAGGGATCTTCCCAACTCAGGGATCAAACCCAAGTCTCACATCTCCTGCATTGGCAGGCAAGTTCTTTACCACTAGGGCCACCTGAGAAGTCCACATATATAAGTATATATTTATATATGTAATATATATATATATAAATATAACGACAACTCTGGCATCTGGCAAACGTCTTGAGTGTAGTCTTTGGGACAATCCCTCTTGGATTAATGAATCAAAAGTGAGCAATTAAGGGAATTCCCTGGTGGTCCAGTGGTTAGGACTCCAAGTGAACCTCCATGCTAGGGGCATGGCTTTGATCCCTGGGCATGGAACTGACTCAGTAAAGAATCCACCTGCAATGCAGGAGACCCCCATTTGATTTCTGGTTCAGGAAGATCCACTGGAGAAGGGACAGGCTACCCACTCCAGTATTCTTGGGCTGCCCTTGTGGCTCAGCTGGTAAAGAATCCGCCTGCAATATGAGACTCCTGGATTTGATCCCTGGGTTGGGAAGATCCCCTGGAGAAGGGAATGGCTACCCACTCCAGTATTCTGGCCTGGAGAATTCCATGAGCTATAGTCCGTGGGGCCGCAGAGTCAGACACAACTGAGTGACTTTCACTTCACTTCGTGGAACTAAGATCCCACAAGTCACATGGCTGAGCCAGAAAAAAGAGTGAACAATTAAAGCATCCCACCAAAAAAATAACTAAATGACCTTGGGAAGCAAAACTGAAATATGCTGCTTCCTATTTTGGGGGTCATGAGAAATCCATTTTAAAATGGCCTCAAATACAGCATCTTCTTGTTTGACGTTGAGCTCATCTTTCTCAATGATATCCTTAAGTTCGGTGACTGAGAGCTCTAAAAACTCTGCTGAGACTTTCACCATCTCCTCAAAGTTGTGCAGTATGAACATGTAGGCCTTCTGCCTCAGCTCAGGGCAGTAGTAGTAGTCTGTGAACTTGCAGATGCCGATACAGTTATCCAAACACAGCTCCGACTTGAGGAACTCACAGCAGCCCCTGACAATACCCATGATGTTAAATTGGTCTGCAGCAGCCAAGAGTTTCTCCACGTTATCTGGTGTGATGGGGACCGTCCGGGTGTATGCATATTCGATAATCAGCTTCATCATGTCGGGGGAAATGCCAGGGATGTTGTATACCTTCTTTTCAGTGTTGTTCCAGCCACTTGTAAACAAAGCTCTGGAAGAGAGACAAAAACTAGCAGTCACTGAAATACTTCTCTCCGGTCTGCCATGTTTCCCCCGCCACCCCCCCAACCTTTTCTTGTGGAGAGTTTGGACATTTTCCAAATAGCACACAGTTGGTATATTGGAAATACTTTGGTGTGAGGTAAGAGGGAGGAGAGTAGGCTTTATACAGTGGGCCAAAGAACCTTTCCAAGATCTTTGGTCACTTTTATTCCTATATTCATGATCAGTAGCCCTTTTTCCCATTTTAGGGATGGAGAAATTGAGATCTACAGCTGGTAGTATGACCCAGGTGTTTTCTGTCTCAGCCCATTGTCCATCAAACTCTACCCCAATTAAAGAAGTTAAACTTGAGCAAATACACTTTTAAAACGTATTATTCATATCCAGAATCTGATCACTTTGCACTGCTCCTGTTTCTGCCTTCTTAGTCTGAGCCACCGCCATCTCTTTCCTCGATTATTGCGAATTAACCCCCTAACTCGGCAGTCCTCAACCTTTTTGGCTCCATACACCTGTTTTGTGGAAAACAATTTTTCCAGGGACTGGGAGGTAGGGATGGTTTCAGGATGATTCTCATAAGGAGCCTGCAACCTAGATCCCTCACATGCACAGTTCACAGTAGGGTTCACGCTCCTGTGAGGATCTGGTGCCACCACTTATCTCACAGGAGGTGGAGCTCAGGCAGTCAGGAGAGTGATAGGGATTGGCTGTAAATACAGGTGAAGCTTCACCTGCCCACCACTCACCTCCTGCTGTGCAGCCTGGTTCCTAATTGGCTGGTATCAGTCCGTGACCTGGAGGTTGGGGACCCCTGCTCTAACTGATTTCTCTGCTTCTGCCATTGACATCTCCAGAATTTACAGTCTTATCCCAAACCCCAAAGTGATCCTTATGAGTTTATGCTCCTCTTCCACTTAGAAACTTCCACTGGCTTCCCTTGTTATTTACAGAGTAAAATATGAAATCCTTACCAGGGACTACAAAAGACCCCTGAGATCCGGACCACGAATACCTCTCTAATCATATTTCCTCTCCCCTTCCTTCTCACCTTATTCCAGCCCTGCTGGCCTTGTTTTCCTTGAATACACCAGAGATGCTTCCATCTTGGGTCCTTTGCACTTTGCTTTCTACTTGGCCTGGAAGCTCCCTGCCACCCCCTGGCCCCAGATTTCCATATTTTCCAAGACCTCACCCCATGGAAGTCTTTCCTCAAATGTCACTTTGTCAGCAAAATGGTAATCCTATTTAAAATAACCACGCCCATCTTCTTTTTCCCTAGCAATTATGATCAGATAGATATTTTATTAAATGCCTATTCCCCCTATTTCAAGGTAAACTTAATGAGAACAGGAATATTTATGTTTTTTTTTTTCCCAGTACCTGTCACAAAATAGGCACTCAATAAGAAATTATTGAATGAATAAATGACCACTATTCCACAATTTTTTATTGGGTCCTTTCTAAATAGCTAGGTACTTTTCTAGGTGTTGCAAAAGTCCCTGCCATAATATATTTTTGCATCCTTTTTTCTAGGAAGTTTAAGGAAATACGGGCTCAGAGATCAAATTCTCTATCAAAGAAGTCTGCAAACCTATAGCCTCTGGGACAAATTTAACCCAACTCCTCTATTTTTGTCCTGCCCAAGAGTTAAGAAATTTTTTACATTTTTAAATTGGGAAAAATATTGTGACACCTGGAAATTATAATTAATTCAAATTTTGATAATAAAATAATTTTATTGGAACACAGCCATGTCCTCTCAGTTAGAATTGTCCATGGCTATTTTCCATTTCTTCTTGATCTCTTCTGCTTCTACTAGGTCTCTACTGTCTCTGACCTTTATTGTGCCCATCTTTGGGGGAAATGTTCCCTTGGCATTTCCAGTTTTCCTAAAGAGATCTCTAGTCTTTCCCCTTCTGTTGTTTTCCTCTATATCTTTGCATTGTTCATTGAAGAAGGCCTTCTTGTCTGTGCTTGCTATTGTGAAACTCTGCGTTTAGTTAGGCATACCTTTCCCTTCCTCTTGCTTTTTCACTTCTCTTCTTTCTGCAGCTATTTGTGAAGCCTCCTCAGGTAACCACTTTGCCTTCTTGCTTTTCTTTGGGATGGTTTTGTTTGCTGCCTCCTCTGTCCATACTTCTTCAGGCACACTGTTTACTAGATCTAATCCCTTGAATCTATTCATCACCTCCAATACATATTCATAGGGGATTTGATTCAAGTCATACCTGTTTGGCCTAGTGGTCTTCCCCGCTTTCTTTAGTTTAAGCCTGAATTTTTTTTTTTTTAAGCCTGAATTTTGTTGTGAGAAGCTGATAGTCTGAGCAATAGTCAGTTCCAAGTCTTGTTTTTGCTGACTGTATACAGCTTCTCTGTCTTTGACTACAAAGAGTGTAATCAGTTTGATTTCGGTGTTGACCATTTTGTGATGTCCATGTGTAAAGTTGTCTCTTGTGTTGTTGAAAAAGGGTGTTTGCTATGACCAGTGCATTCTCTTGGCAGAATTCGGTTAGACTTTGTCCTGCTTCATTTTGTATTCCAAGGTCAAACTTGCCTGTTACTTGCCTGTTAGGTTTTCTTGAATTCCTACTTTTGCATTCCAATCCCCAGTGATGAATAGAACATCTTTTTTTGGTGTTAGTTCTAGGAGGTCTTCTACGTCTTCACAGAGGTAATCAACTTCAGCTTCTTTGGCATCGGTGGTTGGGGCATAGACTTGAATTACTGTGATGTTGAAATGGTTTGCCTTGGAAATGAACCAAGATCATTCTGTCATTTTTGATGTAACATCCAAGTACTGCATTTCACACCCTTTTGTTGACTATGAGGGCTCCTCCATTTATTCCATTGGATTCTTGCCTGCAGTACTAGATATAATAGTCCAACTAAATTAAATGACTACTGATGGAAGTAAAGTCTGATGCTGTAAAGAACAATACTGCATAGGAATCTGGAATGTTAGGTCCATGAATCAAGATAAATTAGAAGTGGTCAAACAGGAGATGGCAAGAGTGAACATTGACATTTTAAGAATCAGTAAACTAAAATGGACTGGAATGGGCGAATTTAATTTAGATGACCATTATATCTACTATGTGGGCAAGAATCCCTTAGGAGAAATAGAGTAGCCCTCATAGTCAATAAGAGTCTGAAATGCAGTACTTGGGTGCAGTCTCAAAAATTATAGAATGATCTCTGTTCGTTTTCAAGGCAAACCATTCATTATCACAGTAATCCAAGTATATGCCCCAATGACTAATGCTGAAGAAGGTGAAGTTGAATGGTTCTATGAATACCTAAAAGACCTTCTAGAACAAATGCCAAAAAAAGATGTCCTTTTCATCATACAGGACTGGAATGCAAAAGTAGCAAGTAAAGAGATACCTGGAAATATCTCAGGAAAATTTGGGTAACAGGAAAATTTGGCCTTGGAGTACAGAATGAAGCAGGGCAAAGGCTAACAGAGTTTTGCCAAGAGAATGCACTGGTCATAGCAAATGCCTTCTTCCAACAATACAAGAGAAGACTCTCTGCACATGAACATCACTAGTTGGTCAATACCGAAATCAGATTGATTATATTCTTTGTAGCCAAAGATGGAGAAGCTCTATACAATCAGCAAAAACAAGACTGGAGCTGACTGTGGCTCAGATCATGAACACCTTATTGCAAAATTCAGACTTAAATTGAAGAAAGTAGGGAAAACCACTAAACCATTCAAGTGTGACCTAAATCAAATCCCTTATGATTATACAGTGGAAGTGACAAGTAGATTCAAGGGATAGAGCACCTAAAGAACTATGGATGGAGGTTGGTGACATTGTACAGGAGGCAGTGATCAAGACCATCTTCAAGAAAAAGAAATGCAAAAATGCAAAATGGTTGCCTGAGGAGGCCTTACAAATAGATTAAACAAGAAGAGAAGTGAAAGGCAAAGGAGAAAAGGGAATATATACCCATTTGAATGCAGAGTTCCAAAGAATAACAAGGAGAGATAAGAAAACCTTCCTCAGTGATCAATGCGAAGAAATAGAGGAAAACAATAGAATGGGAAAGACTAGAGATCTCTTCAAGAAACTTAGAGATACCAAAGGAACATTTCAGGCAAAGGTGGGCGCAATAAAGGACAGAAATGGTCTGGACCTAACAGCAGAAGTTATTAAGAAGAGGTGGCAAGAATGCACAGAAGAACTGTACAAAAAAGATCTTCATGACCCAGATAACCACGATGGTGTGATCACTCACCTAGAGCCAGACATCCTGGAATGTGAAGTCAAGTCGGCCTTAGGAAGCATCACTATGAACAAAGCTAGCGGAGGTGATGGAATTCCAGTTGAGCTATTTCAAATCCTAAAAGATGATGCTGTGAAAGTGCTGCACTCAGTATGCCAGCAAACTTGGAAAACTCAGCAGTGGCCACAGGACTGGAAAAGGTCAATTTTCATTCCAATCCCCAAGAAAGGCAATGCCAAAGAATGTTCAAACTACTGCACAATTGCACTCATCTCACATGCTAGTAAAGTAATGCTCAGGGACTTCCCTGGTGGCACAGTGGTTAAGAATCCACCTGCCAGTGCAGGAGACATGGGTTCAATCCCCTAGTCTGGGAAGATCCCACATGCCACGGAGCAGTTAAGCCCCTTTGCCACAAAAACTGAGCCTGCATGCTGCAACTGCTGAAGCCTGTCCACCACCCATTCCCTCTCTGCAGCTAGAGAAAGCCCTCACAAAGCAACAAAGACCCAGCGCAGCTATAAATAAATAAAACTTAAAAAAAAAAAAAAAGTAATGCTCAAAATTCTCCAAGCCAGGCTTCGACAGTATGTGAACCGAGAACTTCCAGATGTTCAAGCTGTATTTAGAAAAGGCAGAAGAACCAGAGATCAAATTGCCAATATGTTGGATCATTGAAAAAGCAAGAGAGTTCCAGAAAGGCATCTACTTCTGCTTTATTGACTACGCCAAAGCCTTTGACTGTGTGGATAACAACAAACTATGGAAAATTCTTTAAGAGATGGGAATACCTGTCTCCTGAGATATCTGTATGCAGGTCAAAAAGCAACAGTTAGAACTGGACATGGAACAATGGACTGGTTCCATATTGGGAAAGGAGTACATTAAGGATACCCTGCTTATTTAACTTATATGCAGAGTACATTATGTGAAATGCTGGGCTGGATGAAACACAAGCTGGAATCAAGATTGCCAGGAGAAATATCAATAACCTCAGATACGTGGATGACACCACCCTTATAGCAGAAAGCAAAGAAGAACTAAAGAGCCTCTTGAAGGTGAAAGAGGAGAGTGAAAAACCTGGCTTAAAACTCAACATTCAAAAAACTAAGATCATGGCATCTGGTCCCATCACTTCATGGCAAATAGATGGGGAAACAGTGGAAACAGTGACAGACTTTATTTTCTTGGGCTCCAAAATCACTGCAAATGGTGACTGCAGCCATGAAATTAAAAGATGTTTGCTCCTTGGAAGAAAAGCTATGACCAGCTAGCTGCTGCTGCTGCTAAGTCACTTCAGTTGTGTCCAACTCTGAAAGCATATTAAAAAGCAGAGACATTACTTTGCCGACAACGGTCCATCTATTCAAAGCTATGGTTTTTCCAGTAGTCATGTATGGATGTGAGAGTTGGACTATAAAGAAAGCTGAGCTCCAAAGAATTGATGCTTTTGAACTGTGATGTTGGAGAAGACTCTTGAGAGTGCCTTGGTCAGCAAGGAAATCAAACCAGTCAATCCTAAAGGAAGTCCTGAATGTTCATTGGAAGGACTGATGCTGAAGCTGAAACTCCAGTAGTTTAGCCACCTGATGCAAAGAACTGATTTGTTGGAAAAGACCGTGATACTGGGAAAGACTGAAGGCAGGAGGAGAAGGGGACGACAGAGGATGAGATGGTTGGATGGCATCACCAACTTGATGGACATGAGTTTGAGTAAGTTCTNCAGTATGTGAACCGAGAACTTCCAGATGTTCAAGCTGTATTTAGAAAAGGCAGAAGAACCAGAGATCAAATTGCCAATATGTTGGATCATTGAAAAAGCAAGAGAGTTCCAGAAAGGCATCTACTTCTGCTTTATTGACTACGCCAAAGCCTTTGACTGTGTGGATAACAACAAACTATGGAAAATTCTTTAAGAGATGGGAATACCTGTCTCCTGAGATATCTGTATGCAGGTCAAAAAGCAACAGTTAGAACTGGACATGGAACAATGGACTGGTTCCATATTGGGAAAGGAGTACATTAAGGATACCCTGCTTATTTAACTTATATGCAGAGTACATTATGTGAAATGCTGGGCTGGATGAAACACAAGCTGGAATCAAGATTGCCAGGAGAAATATCAATAACCTCAGATACGTGGATGACACCACCCTTATAGCAGAAAGCAAAGAAGAACTAAAGAGCCTCTTGAAGGTGAAAGAGGAGAGTGAAAAACCTGGCTTAAAACTCAACATTCAAAAAACTAAGATCATGGCATCTGGTCCCATCACTTCATGGCAAATAGATGGGGAAACAGTGGAAACAGTGACAGACTTTATTTTCTTGGGCTCCAAAATCACTGCAAATGGTGACTGCAGCCATGAAATTAAAAGATGTTTGCTCCTTGGAAGAAAAGCTATGACCAGCTAGCTGCTGCTGCTGCTAAGTCACTTCAGTTGTGTCCAACTCTGAAAGCATATTAAAAAGCAGAGACATTACTTTGCCGACAACGGTCCATCTATTCAAAGCTATGGTTTTTCCAGTAGTCATGTATGGATGTGAGAGTTGGACTATAAAGAAAGCTGAGCTCCAAAGAATTGATGCTTTTGAACTGTGATGTTGGAGAAGACTCTTGAGAGTGCCTTGGTCAGCAAGGAAATCAAACCAGTCAATCCTAAAGGAAGTCCTGAATGTTCATTGGAAGGACTGATGCTGAAGCTGAAACTCCAGTAGTTTAGCCACCTGATGCAAAGAACTGATTTGTTGGAAAAGACCGTGATACTGGGAAAGACTGAAGGCAGGAGGAGAAGGGGACGACAGAGGATGAGATGGTTGGATGGCATCACCAACTTGATGGACATGAGTTTGAGTAAGTTCTGGGAGTTGGTGATAGACAGGGAAGCCTGGCATGCTAAACTCCATGGGGTGACAAAGAGTTGGATACGACTGAGCGACTGAGCTGAACTGAAATTAAATTTGCCCATTTCTGTATATTTTAGTCCACTGATTCCTAAAATATCGATGTTTATTCTTACCATCTCCTGCTTGACCATGTCCAATTTACCTTGATTTACGGACCTAACATTCCAGGTTCCTATGCAATACTGTTCTTTGCAGCACTGGATTTTACTTTCATCACCAAACACATCCATAACTGAGCATCATTTCCACTTTGGCCCAGCTGCTTCATCCTTTCTGGGGCTATTAGCAGTTGTCCTTCACTCTTGTCAGTAGCATATTGGACACCTTCCGACCTGGGGACTCACCTTTCAGTGTCATATCTTTTTGTCTTTTTATACATTTCATGGGGTTCTCATGGCAGGTATACTGGGGTGGTTTGCCATTCCCTTGTTTAGTCAGAACTCTCCACTGTGACCCGTCTGTCTCGGGTGGCCCTACATGGCATGGCTCATAGCTTCATTGAGTTATGCAAGTCCCTTTACCACAGAAAGGTATCCAGAGTCAGACCTTCTGGAGTGTGAAGTCAAGTGGGCCTTAGAAAGCACTGCTGTCAATAAAGCTAGTGGGACTTCCCTGGTGGTCCAGAGGTTAAGAATCTGCTTGCCAATGCAGGAGACACAGGTTCAATCACTGGTCCGGGAAGATTCCACATATGGCAGAGTAATTAAGCCTGTGTGCCATAGCTACGGAGCCTGAGCTTTGCAATGAGAAGCTTGTGAACTGCAACTAGAGAGTAGCCCCCTACTCTCCACGACTAGAGAAAGCCCACACGCAGCAATGAAAACCCAGTGAAGTCAAAAATAAAAATATAAATTATTAAAAATAAATAAATAAAGCTAGTCAATGGGATGGAATTCGGATAGAGCTATTTAAAAATCCTAAAAGATGATGCTATCAAAGTGCTGTGCTCAATACATCAGCAAATCTGGAAAACCCACTAATGGCCACAGCACTGGAAAAGGTCAATCCTCATCCGAATTCCCAAGAAGGGCAGTACTAAAGAATGTTCAAATCACCAGACAATTGCACTCATCTCTCATGCTAGTAAGGTTATGCTCAAAATTCTGCATGCTAGACTTCAGCATTACATGAACCGAGAACTTTCAGGTGTTCAAGTTGGGTTTAGAAAAGGCAGAGGAATCAGAAATCAAATTGCCAACATTCATTGGATCACAGAGAAAGCAAGGGAATTCCAGGAAAACATCTACCTCTGTTTCACCGACTACACTAAAACCTTTGACTGTGTGGATCATAACAAACTGTGGAAAACTCTCAAAGAGATGGGGATACCAGACCATCTTACCTGTCCCCTGAGAAACCTGTATGTGGGTCAAGAAGCAACAGTTAGAACCCTGTGTGGAACAACTGACTGGTTCAGGATTGAGGAAGGAATATGATAAAGCTGTTTGCTGTCACTTTGTTAATTTAACTTACATGCTGAGCACTTTTTGAGAAATGTCAGGCTGGATGAGTTACAAACTGGAATCAAGATTGGCAGGAGAAACATCAACAACCTCAGATATGTGGATGACAACACTCTTATGGCAGAAAGTGGAGAGGAACTAAAGAACCTCTTGATGAAGGTAAAGGAGGAGAGTAAAAAAAGCCAGCTTAAAACTAAATATTAAAAAAACTAAGATTATGGCATCCTGCCCCATCACTTCATGGCAAATGGAGAAATGGTGGAAGCAGTGACAGATTTCCTCTTTTTGGGCTCTAAAATCATTGTGGATGGTGACTGCAGCCATGAAATTAGAAGACAATTGCTTCTTGGCAGGAAAGCTGTGACAGACAGTGTGTTTAAAAGCAAAGAAATTGCCTTGCCAACAAAGGTTTGTATAGTCACAGCTATGGTCTTTCCAGTAATCATGGATGGTTGTGAGAGCTGGTCCATAAAGAAGGCAGAGCACCAAAGAATTGTTGTCTTTGAACTGTGGTGCTGGAGAAGACTCTTGAGAGCCCCTTGGACAGCAAGTCAATCTTAAAGGAAATCAACTCTGAATATTCATTGGAAGGACTGATGCTGAAGCTGAAGCTCCACTATGTTGGTCACCTGATGCAAACAGCTGACTCATTGGAAAAGACCCTGATGCTGGGAAAGATTGAGGGCAGAAGGAGAAGAGGGCATCAGAGGATGAGATGGCTGTATGACGTCACCAATACAATGCACATGAACTTGGGCATACTCTGGGAGATGATGAGGGACAGGGAGGCCTGGCGTGCTGCAGCCCATGGGGTCATGAAGAGTCAGACACAACTGGGCAACTGAACAACAACAAAACATGGCTGCTATTGCACGGAAAGCAGAGTAGAGTAGCTGTGACAAAGACTGTGTGGCCTGCAAAAGTCCACTTAAAATATGTGCTCTTCAACCTTTTTGTATACCTTGCTCTGGGTTTACACGAATGGGAATGTTTAGGTGGGACACACTTACCATATCTTCCTTGGAACTGAGCACTCAAATATTTTCAGCTCATAAGCAAGATAGCTCTTTACCTTTCTGATTACAACACTTTCGGCTCAAACTTCTTTTTTCTTCTGATAAATATTTCATGGGTTCTTTCCCTTCACCCCCTTCGCACCCTTCTCTATCCTTGTTAATTTATCACCTTGCCTGAAACAGTCTCAGGGACTTAAGGGGTAGCTGAGGTGGCACTGTCACCTAGGTTTAAGTAGGAAATCCAGTACAGGGGCCCAACTGTCCCAAAGGTTGGTGGGGTGCAAATCAAAGGAGAAAAGCACCTGACCCACCAACAGCTGGTTGAAATTCAGTTGAAAACCAGAGAGGCTCTGGCTCTGGTTGAGCTTCTTCAGAAAACAAAGAAGCCAGTCTACAGAAGCTCAGGGCTTTGACAGGGTCCCTAAACTTAAGGTCGTGGGGTGGGAAACATGAAATGAACCAAAATGTCTCAGAATGAGCCCAGTTCCCGCTTTGACTTAGTTCAGCAACCCTGTTATACCTAAAGTAGGAACTGCAGCTACAGAGGATGTTCTTGTGGGCATTGAACTCAAAGCCATTGACCTTGATGACCACGTCGCAGAGCTTGCCCTCTAGCCTAAGCTCGTTGAAGATCTCACAGGTCATCGCACTCATCTTCCTCTCCATGTGAGGCTGGTGGAACCGTGTGGAGGCCGCCGCGCTCTCCATCTCCATGGCACCCTGGGATCAGCGGAGAGAGGCTGCTCTCCTAGGGTGTCGGGGAGGATTGTGGGGGGGCCCCTTTAGCCAGCTGTCGCTCCTTTTCCCTACTACATCTTTCATATAGGGCCCATCAGGCAGCCCAAGTTCCAGAATCCTGGGGCCGCAGTGAGGTCACTCTCAGGATTGTGTTCTCAGGTTCTGGAATTCTCTCCTGTCCTTGTCCTTCTTCCTTCTCCCCTCCCCCAAGGCACCACTCAGGTTGAAGACCACCCCACACCTTCCGCAACCAGAAGAACAGGGCCCTGTGACCACCACCACCACCATATCACAGTTCTGTTTCACTCTAACTCCCATGGCCTACTTCAGGTATTCAGTTGGGCATCTCTGTAGCATCCATCTACCTTCTTCTACGGCCCGGCACTTGACTCCCAGACGGAGTTCTGGGAAGCTAAGTCAGAGAAGGCAGAAGGAAGAAGTAAAGCCGATGGGCCTTCCTTCTGGTCCACCTGTCCAGGGCCTTCCTGCCCTCTGGACGTGAGTCACCCATCTTCTGTGATGAAGAGCGAGTCCAGAGAAGGAAGCACCTTCTGGCTTTTCAACAGAACTCACTTACGTCTCCTTCACATCCCTTCCCTTCCTGCGGCCTTTTGATCATGCAAACTGTAAGCCTGGAAATGACCACTCTGCTTAGGTTTTTTGCTCTACAAGGAATGGCACCCACGTACCCTCCACCTCTTGGGACCCTCCCTGTCCTCAACACGGGGCTCTCAAGCAGGGTCTGCACGCACAGCGCCGCGCGGCCCTCCAGAGGCCGCCTGCCTCTCCCGATTCTGCATCGAGCCCTCCACCCCCGGGCTCTCAGCCTGCACCCCAAGCCCACCCCGCCCCCCGCCCCCGCCCCCGCCCCCGGATCCGCCCGGGTCGGTAGCGGCGCCTGCGCAGTGAATCCGCGGGGCGGTCGTTGTGTCCACGCTGCCGACCGGCCCGCGAGCGCAATGGCGGAGGAGG
>SJYA01002490.1:460049-491510 GCA_006410615.1 Neotragus moschatus | reverse complement strand
CGGCGTGGGGCTGGCCCCGAAACCCCGGGCGCTCCGAGACCCCCAGCAGGCCGTCTGGGCCCCGCCTCGCCAGTGCGGTCCGTAGACGCCCAGGCCTTGCCAGAGTCCCCACTCGCCCCCTGCGCCCCCGGCCCGGCTTCTCGGGGCTCCCCTTGGGCCCTGCGCGGTGCTGGAATCAGCGGTTCTCTCGGGTCTCGGGACAGGTGAGCACCCTGATGAAGGCCACGGTCCTGATGCGGCAGCCTGGACGGGTGCAGGAGATCGTGGGCGCCCTCCGCAAGGGCGGGGGAGACCGCTTACAGGTATCGCGGGGGGGCAAGGTCGGGGCGGCTGGGTGGGATACGGGTGGCTGGTGAGGTGGCCTGCCCTGGGCGCCTTACCACGTTGCTGCAGACACGTGCAGGCAAGCCTTCAGCCTTTAGAAATAGCCAAGGACTTGAGGGCAAGCCTGTTTCGCCTTGGAGGAGAGCCCACCTGCCCGAAAACCTAGATTTCAATATTCTCAAATTTCTTTAGACAGAAAGCACCCTACACCGGGCCTCCGGGTCTTGCTGTCCTCACTAGCTTAGGTTGATGGGCTCCCCAAGAAGGTGCAGATGTGGAGATGAGCCAGAAGGAGGAGGCATCTCAAGAGAAGCCAGGGCATTGAGATGGGTGCTATTGAAAGGGTAGAAGAGGTCCTGATTCTGCAGTCCCCATCCCCACCCTCCATGAAACTGGGTCTTCTCAGGGTTGGCACAGTTACTAACTAGAATTAGGTCTTCCTTCCCTCTCCAGTCGTTTCTAACTCCCCCAGGGCTCTGCCCGCTGTGCCTACAGGCTGGGCACAGAGCTGGTTATGCTTTTCGTTTTCATATTGATGCAGGGCTACACCGGAAGTTGCCTGTGTAGGCATCCTCTCTCTTTTGCCTTTCAGGTCATTTCTGATTTTGACATGACCTTGAGCAGGTTTGCGTATAATGGAAAGCGATGCCCTTCTTCTTACAGTAAGTCACACACAAGCTTGCTTTATTGGACTTGACAGGATGATGGCTTCTAAGGGACAAGTAAAAGGAGTTCTGTGTTTTTGCAGACATTCTGGATAACAGCAAGATCATCAGTGAGGAGTGCCGGAAAGAGGTGGGTCACTCCTTTCTTTGCTCAGAAACAGCTGGCATATACAACGTCCAGTGGTTCTTGGTTAGGACCAAAGATTCCAGGGTTGAGACCGTAGAAGGTTAATTTTTTTTCCAAATTGTTGTTATGCTCAGGTGGACCTAGTCTTGAGGAGTCCTAACCACTGGGACACCAGGGAATTCCCAGATGGACTTAGTCTTATACACTGAGACAGCTTTTCCTGATTGGCCAGACATGTGATAATGGATGGTTGGAATATACTTACTGCTAGCTATAGAACTTACAGGAGACGTTTTATTGCCTCCGTTTAACAGATGGGGAAACAAAGACTTGAAGAGGTTTGAACAACTTAACCCAAGGTCACATAGCAAGATGCAGAGCTTGGTTTTCCCACAGATCTGATTCTGTTCCCAAACTCTTTTTAACTATATTATGCTGTTTCCTTGATAGTATAAATTTTCTTGGTGCGTTAGCAGTTACCAAGAAAGACTTCTGAATTAATGTCTATGTATGAAACTCCCCACTTCCATAAGATGCATACAGATAATATAAGGTGATCCCTGTAGCCTTGGAGTTCATTTTACGTTGTTCCACATTCTTCCCATCAATGTCCTCTTTGCCGGACCAGAGCTGTGCTAACTGCTCGTTTCTCTGCTGAGGTCTTTCTTCTAAGCAACTGTATCATTTAGTTCCACTTGATTATGCTGCTACTAAATCGCTTCAGTCGTGTCTGACTCTGTGCGACCCCATAGACGGCAGCCCACTAGGCTCCCCCGGCCCTGGGATTCTCCAGGCAAGAACACTGGAGTGGGTTGCCATTTCCTTCTCCACTGCATGAAAGTGAACAGTGAAAGTGAAGTCGCTCAGTTGTGTCTGACTCTTTGCGACCCCATGGATGGCAACCCACCAGGCTCCTCCGTCCATGGGATTTTCCAGGCAAGAGTACTGGAGTGGGGTGCCCTTGCACCCAGTTGTGTACTAAGCTGTTTGCTGGCCAGCCATGGTTGGTCAGCTCCTCCAGTGCTCTGCATGATCACTGATTATTAGGATGGGTAGTGAATCATAGATAGCCTTTCTATTTCTACACCTGTGTCTCTGGAGGTGCCATTTGTAGCTTAAGGTAGAGTCTGGCTCTACCACTGATCACCTTTGGGAAGTCACTCTTTTTGGTCCCTTACATCCCCGATCATAGCAGCTTCCAGAGAGGTTCGTTCACAAATGAAACAAAAGATTTGGGTGCCCTCTCTAGATAAAGAAGCTAGAGAAAACCAGGATTTCTGGTGTTGATGTTTTTCTGAAGAAATTCATAAAGCAAAATTTATGTAAAGAAATATTTTTTATTTTAAAAAATTTATATTCTTTTGAATTCTGTTTTACTTTCAGAAGAATGTTCTCACATTCAAATAATTAAGAATCTTTAATACATTTTAGGGCCTTCCTGTCCTTGAATTTAACCCTCTTTTGGACTGATGGTCAGGGATTCCCGTTTGATCTCATAATATTCTGAAACCATGCACATATTAAAATTCTTCTCTCTGTCCATTCCCATCTTTATTGGGCACTGCTACTGACTGAACCATGTGAAACATGATCCCTGAAGCAGCCTCTCTAGAGTCTGGAGGGGTCCAGGCACGTGGAAGGTGACCTTAGCCAGAGGAGGCAAATGGAGATGCCCCCAGTGAAGTTGTCCACCTGATGTTGGCAGTGCAATGGTTCTCCCTGAACATACTACAGTATTCTATTCGTGTTTTTTACCAGGTCTATCTAAATTGCCCTTGCTTTTAAGATTTAAGTGCAACTCGTAGCACTTAAATCTTTAAAAGCAGGGCAATTGGGCTTCCCTAGTGACTCAGACAGTTAAGAATCTGCCTGCAATGCGGGAGACCTGAGTTTGATCCCTGGGTCAGGAAGATGACCCTGGAGAAGGGAATGGCTACCCACCCCAGCATTCTTGCCTGGAGAATTCCATGGACAGAGGAGCCTGGCAGGCTACAGTCCGTGGAGTTACAAATAGTTGGACACAACTGAGCAACTAACACTATGACTACTACTAAACTTGGCAAAAGAATCTTTGTGAAAGCAGTAGTTTGATGTGTTTGTTCTTTCTTTTTCTGACATAGCATTAAAATGAGTCCCAAACCACTAAAATGAAATGTGTTTTTATCCATGTGCTTCCCTGCCCCTCAGTTATCTTGCCTGCTACCTGAGAAAGCATATCATGTTTTAGGAAATACAGCATTAACTCAGTTCTTACTGATTAAGTGCTGATGCCTGAGCTAATTTATAACAACAACAAGGGCAACAAAATTCTAGATGTTACCTCATTACAAAACCTCTTTGTGGTGTTGATGCCTAGACCTCACTCTTTGGGGCAGGAGGGAAGGGGGCACTGGAATGCAAAAGGATGGCCAGCTCTGAAGCTCCTGTGACTCCCTTATATGAATTGCATCTTCTAGGTGACTGGTGACTTTTTTTTCTCATGTGGGGCTGTAGGACTCTGCTGGGGAAAACTTGATGTAGACTGATGACTTTTCTCTTCATTTTGGATGTCACAGCTCAAAGCGCTTCTTCACCATTATTACCCAATTGAGATCGACCCACACCGGACCATCAAAGAGAAGTTACCCCACATGGTAGAATGGTAAGTGCCAGTAGTGGTGAATGATGGCTTGGTCTGACTTTGAAATTGGATGCAGGCTCCCTTACTTTACTGAATGCTCATCTGCATGCCACACTCCCAGCTATTAGAACAGATTGTCCAGACACAGACAGGTCACTCATGGCTGCTGCTGGATGAAGTAGGGGGCTCACTGAGAGTCCTTGGAGTAAACTAGAAGCCCCTTAGTTTGGGGGAATCAGTGCTTTGGGTCAATAACCCGCCTCAGAAAAACCAGTATCACTGGACAGAGCCCCAGAGAAAGGGTTCAGAAGAACTTTGGCATCAGCAGCAACTCACCCAGCTGTGGTCTGTGGTATCGCTGTGTCACCCCCCTCCTTTAGGGACAACCAGGGTCCTGCAGGAAGTGGCTCCGAGGAAGATGATGAGGCCTCCACTACCAGTACTTCCAAAGGGGATTCATGCCTGTGATGGGAAAGGGTATTTTACTTGGTAGTTTGAGTTTAGGGTTTTGTGGGGTGTCTCTCTCCAGGTGGACCAAAGCACATGACCTCCTGTGTCAACAGAAGATTCAGAAGTTTCAGATAGCCCAGGTGGTAAGAGAGTCCAACGCAATGCTCAGGTGAGCTGCCTGCTCCGGAAAATGCTTCTGCCAAACTGGAATGGGTTTGCTCACAAAGAGAGGCTGGAAGGGAGTTGAAGAAGAGTTAGTTGCTCTAAGAGTCAGAAGGGACCTAGCACCATGAGTAGCTGCATGAGGAGAAGGTCTTGCTCAGAGAATTTTCTATCCTTGGGTGTGTCCAAGGACACACAGCTGGTAATGGATGTGGTGAAGATGCTCTGTCTTCTAGAACAAACAGTGTCTTGGTAATTTTTCCCAGTGGTTAAAAAGACTTATGGGATCCCCAGGGTAACTGGTGTTCTTTATCCAGACATGGGAGTTGGCCGGCCTGGGACCCTTGATCATTGGTGGCCTTCAGAGCTCAGCTCTCTCTGCTGGACCATTCTTTACCAGAGGAGGGATAGGGGCACGTATAGGAAAGAGTCAGCACGGGTGCCTTCCCTCAAGGATTGTGCATGGGTAGGTTGGGGGTGCTCTCCACTGAAGTCACCGTAGGAGAGCCACCTGGTTGTATTTTGCTCAGGCAAAATCATCTAGAAACAAACAAACAAACAAATGTGTTTGTATGATTTATGTGAAGTTCAGGGACACAGAAAGCAAATCAATGGTGATGTGACATCAAAATAGGGGTGGTGGCATCAACTGAGTAGGTATCACAGGCATGTACACATGTTGTAAATATTAATTGAGCTGAACACTTAACGATTAGTGCACTTTAATGATTTATTCTATGTATTTTATACCTCAATTTAAAATGTTTTAGAGGGACTTAACTGGTAGTCCAGTGGATAAGACTCCAAGCTCTCCATGCAGGAGCACAGGTTCAGTCCCTGGTCAGGGAACTAAGATCTCGCATATAGAGCAGTACAGCCCAAGGAGGGGAAAAAGTTTAAAGAAAAATTTTAAAGATGTAACCCAAATAGAAAATAAAGGGCAGTAGCAGAGGCAGTGTACTTTCAGAACCATCCATCTGGTTTCAGGGATGGATACAAGACGTTCTTCAACACCCTCTCGCAGAACAACATTCCCCTTTTCATCTTTTCTGCGGGCATTGGGGATATCCTGGAAGAGATGATCCGGCAGAGGAAAGTGTTCCACCCCAACATCCACGTCGTGTCTAACTACATGGAGTTTGATGAAGATGTGAGCTGCAGCTCGTTAGGGCTGGGGCTGGAAGAAGGACGGGGACTGCCAGCCAGGGCGCTTTACGCTGAATGTTAACTGGGATGGGGGGCACGAGGAGGGAGGGGAAGGGATGCTGGCTTCGTTGCCCTTGGCAGCTATTTATTTATTAACGCAGCTAGAGACAGTTGCTTTTGAAAGACCCATTCTTGGGTGTCTGGCTGACAGTGGTCTCTCTGCCAGGGAGGACCTAGTTTAGGGCTCAGCCAGGCCCTGTTTCACTGTCATGGGACATGTGCCAACTTAGGTACTCAGGGGCTTGGACTTGGACTTGTTTTCCTTGAGCCGGAGGTGGGCTACACTGACTCACCCGTGTTCTGACTTCTTCCCCTTAAGACCAAGGCTGGAATGTTCGTCCCTTTGACTTGTGGTTAGGGTGTTGCCCACAGCTGAGCTTAGCACACATGTAGCCTGGGCAATGCTTGTATCCCAGCTTCTTGCTTCCCCCAGAGCAGGTGATCTACAATATTTGATGGCCTCTGTTAGTTGAAACCAGGGGCTGGAAACATTTTTTTGGAATTCCCTGGTTGTCCTGTGTTTAAGACCCAGTGCTTCCACTTCTGAGGCCTGGATTCAGTCACCAGTTGGGGAACTAAGATCTCAGCTATGTGGCATGGCCAAAAAGAACCCAACCAAACAAAAAAACCTTTGCCTATAAAAGAACAGATAGTAAATATTTTACTAGGATCATTCGCAACTATTATGTCACACAAAAAAGCAGCCACTGAGAAGACGTAAACAAATGGGCCTATAAATTAAGTTCCAGTAGAACTTGGAGAAGGAAATGGTAACCTTCTCCAACATTCTTGCCTAGAGAATTCCATGGACAGAGGAGCCTGGTGGGCTATAGTCCATGGGGTCATACAAAATCAGATGGGACTGAACAACTAACACACACAGAACTTAATTTACAAAAATAGTCCAAATCTGGCCCCTGAGCCCTAGCTTGCTGACCCCTAGTTTGGACCGCAGTGAAGTGTTGGCATTGTCTGTGGCTTTCAGGATTCTGTTTCTTCCATGGCAGACAGGAAAACTGGCCCTCTATGGGTCCCTGTAGCCCTTCTGTCTGTCTCTCGTCTTGACTACTCAGGGCTTCCTGAAGGGATTCAAGGGCCAGCTCATCCACACCTACAACAAGAACAGCTCTGTGTGCGAGAACTCCGATTACTTCCAGCAGCTTCAGGGCAAAACCAACGTCGTCCTCCTGGGAGACTCCCTGGGGGACCTCACTATGGCTGATGGGGTTCCTGGCGTGGAGAACATTCTCAAGATCGGCTTCCTAAATGACAAGGTAGGTTTGAGACCCTGGCTCTTCATGGCTGGCTCCTGCATTCCTGTTATGGGATGCACACTGTGTGAAGTATGAGAGGCACAGAGGTCAGACACAAGGCAAGTCTCCTAGGAAACAAGAGGTACCCTGCGGTCAGAGCTGTGTGCACAGCACGGCATGATCTGGAGGTCAGAGCTCACGCTTACTGAGTGCTCACTTTGTGCCAGGAACGTAAGACCAGCTAATCTGTGTAGTCATACTTTGAGGTGTAGTGACTGTTACCTTTTTACAAGGGTGGAAACTGAGGCAGGGGGATTAAGTAACTTGCCCAAGGTGACATAGTTTAGAAAGTGGTTGGGCTGATCACCAGTCCTCCTAAATCTTACCTATAAGAGCATGATTGAGGTGGGGGATGTTGGTATTCAAGATATGGGTTTATAATTTAGAGAAGGAAAATGTAGAAACAGACAAGAGGTTAATGGATGAAACCAGGGTTGTGGAGGGGCACAGTATGGCACCAGACTCGGCCAGCAGGTGTGGAAGGCTTTTGAAAATTCAGTTCTCATAGGTTAGAGGTAACATCTGGATTTTTGTCTCTTAATCCTTGTGACCTTCCTTTTGACACTGACTTAGGGGTTAACTGTGACAGCCTGCACCCACAGCCATGTGTATCTCCAAAGGACAGGGCCCAATAACCCTGAACTCCTTTTGGGGAGTCGGGGCTTGAAGGCCCTCCTCCCCTGCCCCTGGTGCGCAACATCAGTTTGGGCAGAGGGCAGGGCACTGGGGGACTCTCGCTTTCTGCTCCCCGGGCAGGTGGAGGAGCGGCGGGAGCGCTACATGGACTCATATGACATCGTGCTGGAGAGGGACGAGACGCTAGACGTGGTCAATGGGCTGCTGCAGCACATCCTGCAGCAGGGTGACTGGACAGAGATGCAGGGCTCCTGAGCGCAGGCGGGGCCTGCTGGCTGCAGTGAAGAGGGGCCTTCCCGGAAGGCCGCTCTGCTCCGAGCTCTGCTCCTCCTGTGTGTGCAGCGTCCTCCAGAGAACATTCTGGGCTGCCAGTGGCTGGGGGCTGCTGGCTCACACCCCTCCCTCCTCCTCTCCCCTGCTCCTTGGTTTTGTGTTCTCCGGTGGCTCGAGGGAGCCCTGCTAGAAGGGAGGACAGCGAAAGCTATTCCAGGTGAACTGCGGACCTACGCAGTGTTAGCACTTTAGGAATCAGCTGGTCCAGGGAATCTTTTTCTAGAATTTTTTAACATGGGAAGCTGTTCTTCAAACAAGTCAAAGTCTAATATGTGAAACAGATCAAAAATAAAAAAAAAGAAAAAACAGCTGATCTGATTGGGGGTCCGGGGTGGAGCAGAGCCTGTACCTCCAAGATGCTGGAATCTCCAAGACCATGGAAACCAGTTTGAAAACCACTGAATTTGCCCAGGAGACCCTTTGAGCCCAGCTAGCACAGCCAGGTATGTCTGTGAGGGCTGGGGGAGGAGTGCAGGCAGGGTTGGGAGAGTATGTTTCTGACCTAAAATGGTTTGACTTGATTCTCATGCAGCAGTTAAACTTGAGATTCTGTGGGGTCAGCTGCATCTGGCCGGCACTGCAGAGCCCCGTCTTTATGGACTTCCTAAAGTGATCCATGTGAGTGTGGGTTTTCCCTGGTTCCCCTGACTCCTGTCCCCCCTCCTCCGGGGCCACTGAAGCAGATGACTTCCAGGGAGTTGAGTCTGGGGACCTGATGCTCTGGGCAGAGTCACCTTCATTCCCTCACCCGCCTGCCCAGCTGCTGGAAAGTCGTGTTTGTCTGCTGCTCTTAAAGGAAAGTACTGGGAGTGTTGACTGAGAGCCAGCTGCATGCTCCCAGAAGCCACAGGTGCTGTTTCATCCTCTCGGTGACCCTGCAGGAGTGCAGGCCCACTTAGGAAGGACCAGTCCTTTGCCCACAGGCTGGAGCCAGGAGCTCGAGTGGGCTTGCAGCGTTTCTGACAGAGCCTGCCTTTGTGCGTCACGCTCCCTCCACGTCGGCTGAGTCAGGCTGTCCCGTCAGGCTTGGGGGAGGGTGGTTACCCTAAGGCTGGTTCTGTCAACCCTGAAGTGCTCTCTGGATGCTCTGGGACCAGGGAATATCAGTCACTGCAGCCGTGGGGAGCAGCTTCTCTCTCTCAGAGGGTCTTGGGTGAGAACTCGGTGCTTGTGGCTTTTGTGGGGGCAGTTCAGGGTGTGAGTCCAGGCTGGACATTTTCTCTCCCATGCCCCTCACCCCGTCTAGATGGCTAGGGTCATCTCTCTTCCTGGCCAGAGTCCAGCCATGCAGATGAGGACAGATGGCCTGACTGATGGCTGACGTGACTCCTTCCTCAACATGAGAGGTTTTGTCCAGTGGCTAAGACTCTGTGTCCCCAGTGCAGGGAGCCTAGGTTCAATCCCTGGTCAGGGAACTAGGTCCCACCACGTGCTGCAACCGAGAGTTCATATGCCACAGTTAAGACCCACAGCAGCCAAAAAAATAAAAAATACATGAGGTTTGAATTCATTTACCATTCTGACGAGAGGAAGAAGCATCAGGCAGGTGGGAACAGCTGGCAGCCAGGAGGAGGGAGAGGTGGGAATATTGTATGAGAACTGATCTGTGTGAAAGGAGAATCCAAGCTGTGTGGTTTAATTCAGTTGCTGAGCTTTGTACGTCGTGTTTGACTTCAGGGACCTTGTTTTTCATTGAGCTGGGGCAGTGAGGAGACCAGGATCCTGGCCCACAGGCTCCTCTCCTCTATGGACACTTACCCCTCATGGTGAGGGCCCCAGCCTAGCCTGAGAGAGGCAGGAGGCACAGACCAAGGGGCAGCATCTTGAACTGAAGGGCCATGGAGGCAGCCTGCTCAGCTCCCCTTCCTCTGGACGGATGGGTCGAAGGGCCCCTCCCCCAGAAAGAGCACATGCCAAGACCTCTGGTTTAGTGTTTTATTTGGCACAAAGGAGGGGGGGGGGGGGTAGGTCTGAAACCAGTTTCGTCTTTGGAGTGTGCAGAGCTTTGCCCACCCCGTCACCCCTCAGTCCCCAATGAGCCCCTCTTCCAACTTGCAGCCCTAAACCAAGGGTTCCGTAACTCTCAGATCCATCCAAGTAGGTTTCCTCATCCCCACCCTTCATTTTCTTGGCTCTTGGTCCCTGGAGAAGGCAACCTTCTTTAGGGATGAAAGGTGACACAAAGTCCAGCTCTGATGTACAGCACCCTGGGAGCACTTCGGCCACCACCACACGGTGAAGGGGGATGGGACAGGTGAAGGTGAGGTAGGGTTGCCCCCCTGGAACCGCCCCCTTTCCCTAGGAACCAGCCAGAGCTGAGGGAGGAAAGCTGGGGGTTCATGTTCTTGGGGAGATGCCAGGACAGAAGATGCAGGCTGCAGGCAGGGGTTGAAGATGGTGAGGGTAAATACAGGTAAAGGGGAAGCTGGGGGAAATGAATGAGTTTAGTCTTGTTCAGTGGTGACATGGAGGGGAGGTCTGAGTGAGGGGCAGCCAAACCCCACAGTGTACCATCCCCCCTGGTAGCTTTGTAATTCTAAAACTTAAGGAAGGGGATTGGGGTTGGGAGAGAAAAACCGAATAGAGGTCTGTGCTGTGGAATTTACTCTCAGGCAGTGGGAAGACCAGAGTTGTCCCCTCCAGCCACTCTCTAGATGCTTCCAGACCTCGTCCTGGCAGAGGGGAGGGTGGCTGTTGGGAAGCCAGCCCCACTGCCCACTGTCCCCTTCAATGTGAGCCTTTGCATCCAGGCCTAAGCCTCTGCCCTTCAGAGTTCCTCATGGACCCGCTCCTGGTCTTCATCCGATTTCAGCTTGAGCTCCTCGGCAGTGATCTTGCCATCCTGGTTGCGATCCTGATTCTGGAACATGTCTCCTATGGTTTTCTCAGGATCCTGGCCAGGCAGGAGGCGGCCTTTGCCCTCACTGACTTGAGCCTTGATGAAGGTGGAAAACTGCAGAGAGGGGAGAGCCAAGGGGAGCGGGGGAGAGCATCTTTCCTGAGCAGCTGGGCTGGCCTTGGGATGCGCTCCCAGGAGGACTGACAGGAGCTGATGCTGCATCCTGGGGGGAAGGCAGGGGTGGTGGCTGGGGGCAGAGAGCGTGCTCAGGGTCAGGTAGCCAGAGGGAAAGTCGGGGACAAGGGGCTTAGGGCACAGTGAGCTGTAGAGGGTCAGGGAGGCAGTGGGCACATGCTGTATTCTTGTTAGACACCACCGTCCTGGGGGCTTCTGCTGGGTGACAGTGCGCAGTTATGAGAAGGCGAGAACTCATCACCCACCTCCTCCGCGGGGACCTCGCCATCTTTGTTAAGGTCCATGTGTTCAAACAGGTTGGCAGGAGGGTCTTCATGCCACACAAACAGGTAGCCCGTGGGCAGCCCATCCTCCCGGGACACCAGCTCCACCTCAAACAGCAGCACAGCACTGCCAGGGACCCCCCGGGCTGCAGGAGTGGGGAGCAGAGAAGGGGAGGGTCCAGGCCCCGCTTCACAGCCTGCCCAGCGCACACCTGGCCCACAGGCCTCAGCTGCCCAATGGGGTTGCTGGAGAGTGGGGCAGGGCACGTTTACAGAACCACCCTACAGAATGACCCAGAAGGCTCCCCTCACCCCTCCCACCAGCCAGCAAGGCCCCAGGCGGGCAGGGGCAAAGGGGAGGAGAGTTCAGGCCAGTCCCAACCCCTCACCTCCGCTCTCTCCGTGTGCCAGGTGCGGGGGAACCACGAGCTGCCGCCTCTCTCCCACGCACATGCCCTGCAGGCCTGTGTCCAGGCCTTCGATCACTTTGTGGGCCCCCAGAGTCGCCTCCTGAGGGGCCCCGTAGTCATGGCTAGTGAGGAGAGCAGATTCCCGGGTCAGCACTCGCCCTGGTCCCCAGCAACCTCGGCTCCTGAGTCATCCCTGGGGCCGCCCCACAGGGCAGGGTGCCAGGGCACAGTGAGCAGAGGTAGAAGCGGTCCCCTTCTCGGCTGGGCCCTGTCCTGCAGCGTGGCCCCTGCTCCGGCTGCCCTCGGGAGAGCGGGACCAGCCGCTCCCCCTACTACCTACTTCACCCTCCCTTTGCCTCTGGAGGTAAGAATTTCAGCTTCAGTGGGAACTTAGGGGGTGCTCCTAGGAGGATCCCCCATACCTGGCCCATGCCCACCCACCTGCCCAGCCCTGGCCCTGCCCTGGACCCACGAGGAGAAGAGCCTGGTGCCATCCAGCAGGGAGCAGTTATAGTGGTAGCGAACAAAGTCCCCGAGCTTGGCCGTCTCGTTGCAGGTCTCCAGGGGCCCAGACAGCGTCTTGATTTCCACTGGATCCGCAGGATTGTGGAAGTCGATCACGTGGACGTCAAAGATCAGCACAGCAGAGCCAGGGATCTTGTCTCCTGGGGCCAGAATGGAGGCCCATTATTTGGGGTCACCGAGGGGCTGCTCCAGGTTTCCACAGAGGCCCCTAGACTTCCCTGTCCTGGGATTCTAAGCAAGGATGGGACAGGATGTTTGCCCACATGGTCAACTCGCATCATATACACTGTAGGGGTGAGGACGCAGGGCAGGAGAGGGGAGGGGCATGCCAATTCGAAAGCCCTTTATAGGTATATCTTGCAACCTCCCAGTAACTGACTTTGCATGTGATTAGTTGTTTTACAGGTGAGCACACTAAGGTATCCAGCAAAGCTGGGACTCAGATCCAGGTCTGTTTGCTTCCTAGGGCTGTACCACCCTCCCTCCCCAAGCTCAGAAGTGTGCTTCCCTTTTCCAGTGTGGAAGGGCAGAAGCAGGGGACTTGCCCCTGGAGGAAAGGATAAAGTCCTTGCAGCGAGATTTGGGTGAAGAACCAGTCTTTGTGATGAGAGGGGCAGAGCAGTGGCTGGAATCCCCCACCCCATTAGGGGTAGGTCAGGAGGAGCTGAGGTGTTGGCTTGGGGAACTGGGAGCAAGCCTACCAGTCCCGTTCTCCCCGTAGGCAAGGTGGGGGGGGATGGTGATCCTCCGGCGCTCCCCCATGCATGAGCCTTGAAGGCCTTGGTCCATCCCAGGGATGATGTAGCCCTGCCCCACATAGGTATTGTAGGTGTGGTTTCGGGAGTAGCTGCAATACAAGGCCAGGTGGGGGGCCAGCAAGGGGGTCACAGGGGCCCTGCCCTGCCAGGCAGCTCCAAGCTGCCTCAGCCCCCACCATCCTCCTCAGGACCCCCTGCCCTCCCCAGACCTGGAATCAAAGAGAGTGCCATCCATTAGGGACCCATTGTAGTGGTAACGCATGAAGTCCCCAGCCACGGCTCTCCGGACGCAGCCAGGCGGCAGCTCAAGTGTCTCCAGCTGGACAGTGTCCTTTGGGTTGTGGACGTCAATCAGTAGGACGTGGAAGACCAGCGAGGCCTGCGAGGGGATCACAGTCCCTGGGGAAGGGATAGGCTTGAACTATACAAGTGGAGAGCAGAACGGGGCTTCTTGACTCAGGAAGGCCTATGTGAGCACCACCCAAAAAAGGTGCCAACCCTGCTTTCCAGAGACCTTTCTGCTTCTTTCTATGCTTCCCTTGTGATGCCAGAGCCCTGCTTCTTCCTCTGTGAGGCCAGAGCTGGGTTTTCCCCAAGACCACCACCAGCCCATATGATCCTTTGTGTAAAGCAGAATAAAGCAGAATATGGGGACTTCCCTGGTGGTCCTCCCTCTTTGGCTGGGTGTCCTTGTGCATGCAGTATTCAACCTGGACAACTGTACATGGCAGCCCACTTATAGAGAATCCCAGAGCCCCTGCCTGTCCTCACCATAGCCTTTCTCGCCATAGGCCAGGAATGGAGGGATGATGATCTTCCTTCTCTCTCCAGGACACATGCCCAGCAGCCCCTGGTCCATGCCCTTGATCAGCCAGCCAGAGCCTACGTAGGTGTCATAAGTCCCACCCCTATTGTAGCTGCAGAGAAGGAGGTAGAGTGCTATTGGTGGGAGAGGCAGGATGGCCCCCGACTCCCCACTGCATACCACAGTCCCCTGGATCCCAGGACTTCTTCCAGCCCTCACCTGGTGTCGAAGGCGGTGCCATCCAGCAGCGTGCCGTTGTAGTGGTAGCGCACAAAGTCACTGTCCTGGACCATCCGGGGGCAGTGGGGTGGGCGCAGCAAGGTGCTCACCTGAACAGTGTCCTCTTTGTTCCACACATCCAGCAGGACCACGTCAAAGTAGAGGGTGGCATCGGGGGGGATGAGCCCCGCTGTGAGGGTGAAGCAGCCCCCAGAGTAGGGGGTGGAATGGAGGCCTCAGCATCCAGCCTGGCCTTGCCCTCCCCCAGCCGCAGGTCCCCTTCTGAGTCAAACGAGGATCCTACCTGGGCCTGTCGCTGTCCTTCCTCCCACCCCAGGGGCAGGAGACCCAACCTGAGTCCCAGGCTTGTTGCTATTCAGTCTGCGCATGCAGTGTGACCTTGGAAGTCCCCTCTCCCTCTCTGAGCTTCCGTTTTCTGGCCTGGGGGTTGCTGCTTCTGCCTCCTGATCTCCATCCCCAGGCCCGGGCCCCAGCCCTCCTCACCCACGCCGATGCTGCCATAGCCCAGGTGCGGAGGCACAATGAGGCGCCGTCGTTCATTGACACACATGCCCATGAGGCCTCGGTCCATTCCAGTGATGAGGCGCCCCACGCCCACCACGATGGCCACCAAGGTGTGGCGGTCATAGCTGGGGAGGGAGGGGACGGATGCGATGCAGTGACCTCTGCTCATGATCACATACGTGCCCGGGAGACAGACACACACACACACACACACACACACACACACACAGTCCCCCTCCCTACACACACTTGTCGATCCACAAGCTCCTTGTCTCCTCTTCAAGCTTCCCCCAGGTGGGCCGTGACTCCAAAAGAAGGTCCCCGAGGAGGCCAGAGTGGGAAGTACAGACATGGGGGTCGGGGGGGCAGCGGAGCAGGGGATTGGGGTTGGGGAGGCCAGTTACCCAGCAGGAAGAAATGCTAAAGCTTGGCTTTTGTTGTTGTTGTTGTTGTTGTTGGTTGCACCATGGGGCATGGGGGCATGGGGGGATCCTAGTTCCCAGGCCAGGGATCAAACCCTTGTCCCCTGCATTGGGAAATTGCAGTCTTAACCACAGGACAGCCAGGAAAGTCTCGAAATGCTTGGCATTCTGCATTCATTATGTTATTTAACCCTGTCCCCTAAGAAGCAGGCATTATTATTTTTGGCAGCACTACATGCTTTGTGGGTTCTTAGTTCCCCAACAAGGGACTGAACCCTGGCCATGGCAGTGGGGAATTTCCAAAATGGCCTTTATTGATTTCATCTTTCTTAGGAGAAAAATTGAGACTTGAGAGACCAAGTGACTTGCCCAAGGTCACACAGATAATGTGTGGTCTGTTGAACTCCACAGCCCACATGTGGGCCACCAAACCATCAATTCATGGAGGAAAGGAAAGGGAAGCAGAGCTGGCCAGGAATTGGTTTTCAATTTTGAAAAGGCCTACTCTAAAATTGCCACCACTTTTGTTTTTGGTTACAGTTTTAACTTACAAGTTTTCCAGAATTAAGGAAAGATGAGAGATTGGCATTTTGATGGAAAGGGTCATGAGTGGTGAGTCTTCCAAACTCAGCACTTCGTGATCTGGGCCCAGCAGAGTCCCCAGCAGGGAGGTTAACCCCCAACTCCCAACCCCTCTTCCACTCTGTGGCCACAGGCTCAGAACTATACTCCTGGCTACTCCCCAGGCTGCATTTTGTCCACTGAGATGGTTGCATGTCTGGCCTGCTCACTTCACAGAGCCCTTATGAGAGCTCGAGCATGGCAATAAGTTTCTACCAGTTAAGCCAGAGTTCTCACCAGAGTCAAGGCTAAGATGTGCTGAAGCTGCTTGCAGACCATCAGGTCCTGTGTGAAGTTCACTTTCATTTATCATCTTGAGTCCTAACAGCAGCCTTAGGAAGCAGGGACTCATTTTTTCAGAATGCTTTTTGATCTCCATTTTTCAGATGAGGGAAGTAAAGCTTAAAGAGGCAAAACTCCTTGTCCATGATTACAGTCTGGGTTTGAACCCAAAGTCTTGGTCTCAGGAGTTCGTGTTCTGCCTGGCTCCAAAGCCATGGCCCTTTTTTTTTTTTTTTTTAAAATTAACTGATTAATTATAATTTGGCTACATTGGGTCTTAGGTGCAGCATGCAGGCTGTGGCATGTAAACACTCAGTTGCAGTGGGAGGGATCTAATTCCTTGGCCAGGGATAGAACCTGGGCCCCCAGCATTGGGAGCATTGACTCTTAGCCACTGGACCACGAGGGAAGTTCCCATGGTGAATAATTTCTGCAGGCTGAAGTGTGTGTTTTGGTGACATCTCTAAGAGGGACTGATTTCTTGGGGTGTGGTGTGGGGGCTTGTGTGTGTGACCACCAGGACCCTAATTTTAACTGAGGCTGACTTGGCGTATAGCCCTGCCCCCACTAAGAAAAATGAACTTGCCAGAGCAGACTAGAGGCTTGGACCAGACCCTTGGACCAGAAGCCAGTCTCTCAAACCCCAAAGATGGGCGGCAGCACTGACCTGGTGGAGCCAAGATGGAGAGGGAGGCATGAAAACCCTCGGAGGAGCCCAGGGTGACATGTGTGACTGTGTGACACGTAGACAGACAGGTCGCTACACCAGTCTGTGCCCTGCACTCCCTGATCCATCCTGCTGTCTTAGAAGGCCCACCTGCTTTACCCCACTGGCTGCTGAACACCGCCACCCCTTTCCCCCCAAAACCTCTGCTTACTCCTTCTCTAAACACAAAGGAACTGAAACCTGGGGCTGGAACCACAAAGGGAGTCAACGTGGATGGAAAGGCAGAGGGTCCTGTGCTCGAGATCCCTGGATGATTCGCAGGCAGCAGGGACCAGGCCCTTCCCCCACTTCTATGAACCGGAACATCCCCTCTTTGGCTTTAAATAAAACGCTGAGTTCCTCTCAGTTCTCAAGCACTTTGCGGGAGGAGGCTTGTGTGAAAGCAAATGAGGTCTTTGGAGAGGCGAAAGTTTGAAACTGAGGGCAGAGATGTCCAGGGAGAGGGACGTCTAGCAGTTCTACTCAGGGTGCTGTTTGGGGCTAGGGGATCGCGGTGTGAGAAGGCGCATGCAGACACAGCTTAAAGGCGGCAACAAGGGAACCCTAAGACGGAGAGAGCCTGGCCCCAAGCTCGGGGAAGAGAAATGGTGAGTCTCGGGGCACCCAAGCCATTACCTCGAGTCAAATTTCTTGCCGTCCTCGAAAGTACCGTTGTAATGGTAGCGCACAAAATCCCCCATCTGCACTTCCCGGGGACAGACCCTGGGAATGTGGTACCTCTCGATGACCACATCTTCCAGGGGGCCCCCGGCCGGGCTGGCGCGGCCCAGCCCCCTCCCCACGGCCTGCACCAGCAGCAGCAGCAGCAACTGCAGCAGGGGGAGTCGGAGGAGGGTGTGGCTGGGGGGGCTCGCGCGGAGCATGGTGCCTGGAGCTGGGACGGCCGGCAGTGAGGGCGAGAGAGAGCGCGGCGGCCGCCAGACTCCTTCCCCTCTTCTCCCAGAGCTGGCTCCCCCTCTTCCTGTGCTCCATCCCCACCCCCGCCCTGGCTGGTCCACGTGGAATGGGGGCTGGGGAGGTTGAGCTGGCGGGGCGGGGGCAAAAGGGGTGGAACAGGAGGAGGGCCAGGCTGCTGGAGTCGGAGGAAAGCACCGCTAAGTCCTCCAGATTTGCGCCCACCCCCACCTTGGGGTCCTAGAGACTTGGAGCCTGGAAGGGTAGGGAAGTTAGGGAAAGTTGAGATAGCGGAGCCGACAGAAAAAAAACAAAAAAGTTCCTAGTCTTTTTTTTTTTTTTTTTCTGGAGCCCTCCGGGTCCTAAAGTCGGGCTGAGGTTTCCTTGCTTGTTTGGGAGGCAACCCCTAGTTTAGGCCTCTCCAGGTGACTGGTGAGGCTCCAGAATCGGGGGCGGGGAGGCGATCTCAGTGCTCCGTCCCACCTCTCTGTCCCAGGGACAGCCGCTCCCTGAACGAGCTGCTTTGTCCCGCAAAAGCTGGACTGCCAGAGAGGACTTTCTGACGTGGGGATGGGGATCGAATAGGAGGTGGTGAGAGTGGAGGGTGTACAGGGTAAAACCAGGGATATGCTTCCCTGTCGCGGGCTGGAGGGTACCCTTGGGGTCACCTCTTGGGGGCTGGGGGTGGGAGTGAGCAGAAGGACCGCTATGATGGATGGAAGAGCAGGTTTCAGGGCTTGGGCAAACTAGAGGGAGGTGACACTTTCCTCAATTTCTCTATCTTAAGGCGGGGTCGAGAGGACCGCCTTTGAGTGGAAGGGGCTTTCTGGGCTCCCCATCCTGGCCGGAAGCGTTCCCCACACTCACACCATCTGCGGAGGGGAGGACCCCCAAGGGCAGGAGGTCAGGGACTCAGGATAGTGTCGGCTCTCTGAAAAGAGCGGAGGTCCCTCGGCCCCTTGGAGGATCTGACTCAAGCCACACCCCGCCTCGCAGCCGCCCCCCCCTCCCCGTCCCCCCCCCTCCCCGCCCCCAGTGCCCGGCGCTAAGACCCAGCGGGCGCGCCGGCCAAGNGTGTGAAAGCAAATGAGGTCTTTGGAGAGGCGAAAGTTTGAAACTGAGGGCAGAGATGTCCAGGGAGAGGGACGTCTAGCAGTTCTACTCAGGGTGCTGTTTGGGGCTAGGGGATCGCGGTGTGAGAAGGCGCATGCAGACACAGCTTAAAGGCGGCAACAAGGGAACCCTAAGACGGAGAGAGCCTGGCCCCAAGCTCGGGGAAGAGAAATGGTGAGTCTCGGGGCACCCAAGCCATTACCTCGAGTCAAATTTCTTGCCGTCCTCGAAAGTACCGTTGTAATGGTAGCGCACAAAATCCCCCATCTGCACTTCCCGGGGACAGACCCTGGGAATGTGGTACCTCTCGATGACCACATCTTCCAGGGGGCCCCCGGCCGGGCTGGCGCGGCCCAGCCCCCTCCCCACGGCCTGCACCAGCAGCAGCAGCAGCAACTGCAGCAGGGGGAGTCGGAGGAGGGTGTGGCTGGGGGGGCTCGCGCGGAGCATGGTGCCTGGAGCTGGGACGGCCGGCAGTGAGGGCGAGAGAGAGCGCGGCGGCCGCCAGACTCCTTCCCCTCTTCTCCCAGAGCTGGCTCCCCCTCTTCCTGTGCTCCATCCCCACCCCCGCCCTGGCTGGTCCACGTGGAATGGGGGCTGGGGAGGTTGAGCTGGCGGGGCGGGGGCAAAAGGGGTGGAACAGGAGGAGGGCCAGGCTGCTGGAGTCGGAGGAAAGCACCGCTAAGTCCTCCAGATTTGCGCCCACCCCCACCTTGGGGTCCTAGAGACTTGGAGCCTGGAAGGGTAGGGAAGTTAGGGAAAGTTGAGATAGCGGAGCCGACAGAAAAAAAACAAAAAAGTTCCTAGTCTTTTTTTTTTTTTTTTTCTGGAGCCCTCCGGGTCCTAAAGTCGGGCTGAGGTTTCCTTGCTTGTTTGGGAGGCAACCCCTAGTTTAGGCCTCTCCAGGTGACTGGTGAGGCTCCAGAATCGGGGGCGGGGAGGCGATCTCAGTGCTCCGTCCCACCTCTCTGTCCCAGGGACAGCCGCTCCCTGAACGAGCTGCTTTGTCCCGCAAAAGCTGGACTGCCAGAGAGGACTTTCTGACGTGGGGATGGGGATCGAATAGGAGGTGGTGAGAGTGGAGGGTGTACAGGGTAAAACCAGGGATATGCTTCCCTGTCGCGGGCTGGAGGGTACCCTTGGGGTCACCTCTTGGGGGCTGGGGGTGGGAGTGAGCAGAAGGACCGCTATGATGGATGGAAGAGCAGGTTTCAGGGCTTGGGCAAACTAGAGGGAGGTGACACTTTCCTCAATTTCTCTATCTTAAGGCGGGGTCGAGAGGACCGCCTTTGAGTGGAAGGGGCTTTCTGGGCTCCCCATCCTGGCCGGAAGCGTTCCCCACACTCACACCATCTGCGGAGGGGAGGACCCCCAAGGGCAGGAGGTCAGGGACTCAGGATAGTGTCGGCTCTCTGAAAAGAGCGGAGGTCCCTCGGCCCCTTGGAGGATCTGACTCAAGCCACACCCCGCCTCGCAGCCGCCCCCCCCTCCCCGTCCCCCCCCCTCCCCGCCCCCAGTGCCCGGCGCTAAGACCCAGCGGGCGCGCCGGCCAAGCCTCGGCCCTGGAGCCCGCCCGCCTGCCAGCCAGCGGGACCCGGACGCCTGCTCGCGGCGGGGAGAGCCGGCCGGCGCGGAGCGGGCATGGCTCGGGCGGCGTGGGGGCTGTTGTGGCTGCTGCTGGGCAGCGCCGGGGCGCAGTACGAGAAGTACAGCTTTCGGGGCTTCCCGCCGGAGGACCTGATGCCCCTGGCCGCGGCCTACGGGCACGCGCTGGAGCAGTACGAGGGCGAGAGCTGGCGCGAGAGCGCGCGCTACCTCGAGGCGGCGCTGCGGCTGCACCGGCTGCTGCGGGACAGCGAGGCCTTCTGCCACGCCAACTGCAGCGGCCCCGCGCCGCCCGCCGCCGCACCCCCGGGCCCCGCGCCCCACGGGCCCGACGGCGGCGACGAGTGGGCCCGCGAGCTGCGGCTCTTCGGCCACGTCCTGGAGCGCGCCGCCTGCCTACGGCGCTGCAAGCGTTCGCTGCCCGCCTTCCAGGTGCCCTACCCGCCGCGCCAGCTGCTGCGCGACTTCCAGAGCCGCCTGCCCTACCAATACCTGCACTATGCTCAGTTCAAGGTGCGCGCCGGCTGCCCGCTCGGGTCGCGAAGAGCGCGGCTCTCTAATCAGCAGCCCGACCGCCGATCCCTCGCGCGCGCTCCGGGTGGCGGACTCCGGCTCTGCTGACCCGCTCGGTCCCCACCCTGCAGGCTAACCGGCTGGAGAAGGCGGTGGCCGCGGCCTACACCTTCCTCCAGAGGAACCCGAAGCATGAGCTCACCGCCAAGTATCTTAGCTACTATCGCGGACTACTGGACGCCGCCGACGAGCCTCTCACAGACTTGGAGGCCCAGCCATACGAGGTGGGATGTCGGGGATAGGACCGGCCCCGACGTTAACTCCATGAGTCCCGAGTTGCGTCCAGGCATAGCACCTGTGGAGGAGGGGGAGGTGTTCAAATCCTCTTGACCCTCCTGCGCGTCCCCTCCCTCCAGGCGGTGTTCCTCCGGGCTGTGAAGCTCTACAACAGCGGAGATTTCCGCGGGAGCACCGAGGACATGGAGCGGGCCCTGGCTGAGTACCTGGCTGTCTTTGCCCGGTGTCTGGCTGGCTGCGAGGGGGCCCACGAGCAGGTGGATTTCAAGGACTTCTACCCAGCCATAGCAGGTACATTCCACCCAGACCCCAGTGGGCATCCCTCACACCCACAGGGCCCAGAACTCCTAAGGCCCCTTGACACAAATATTCATTCCACACTCATTTTTAGAGGCCTCCTAAGTGCTTCTTCTCTAGTGACTCAGACGGTAAGGAATCTGCCTGCAAAGCAGGAGACCTAGGTTTGATCCTTGGGTTGGGAAGATCTCCTGGAGGAGAAACTGGCAACCCACCTCAGTATTGCCAGGAGAATTCCATGGACAGAGGAGCCTGGAGAGTTTCAGTCCATGGGGTTACAAAAAGTCAGACACAACTGAGTGACTAACACTTTCTTAAGTGCTTGGGAGGCAGACAGGCATAAGTTGTTATCCGGACCTCAGAGCCTTCAGCTGGCTGACAGTGGCTAACAGATCACCTGCCACCCTGGGTGCAGGAGACACAGCGGAGAGTGTCCAAGTTGCCAGGCATGGGTGTAGCGAGGAGTGACTTCCCAGAAGGATCTGGAGAGGCTGGGTCCGTGGACCTTCAGAGGGTGATGTAGGTGTGAAGGTGCTGAGGTGGGAATCAGCCCAGCAGGTGTGTGGAGCAAGCAGTTTGGGGCAAGAAACACAGCTGGTATGGGGATGGCCCTGAGCGTCTATATTTGGGCTTTAGTCCACCTCCACACCTCACCTGCCATTCTTCCAGAGAGCCCTGGCTTCCTGTGGCTTTAGGGTGGCAGGTCAGCTGTGGCGGTGGTCAGTCAGTCCAGTCCACAGTAATCTTCCTCAGCATCTCTCTCACTTTACTGTCTTGTGACATCAGCGGACAGATCTGGGGTGGGAGGTCATCTCTGTCATCCCCGTCTGCAGGCTGGAGCTGTTTTGCACACCAGCTCCTCACTGCTGCCTTCCCCCTCCCCCGCAAGATCTCTTTGCAGAATCCCTGCAGTGTAAGGTGGACTGTGAAGCCAACTTGACCCCCAATGTGGGCGGCTACTTCGTGGAGAAGTTCGTGGCCACCATGTATCACTACCTGCAGTTTGCCTACTACAAGTGTGAGCCTCCTGGTGGGCTTGGGGCGAGGGGGAGCACTGCACTAGGGGCGAAACTGAGTCAGAACTGAGGATCCCTGGCGATGGGAGGGTGGTGGGGCAGGTGAGAAGCTGAGAGCAGCCTCTGGGGAGAATTCGAGGGCCTCTTAGGTGAAGGGCTAGATAGTGGACAGCTGCACAGTACTCACCAGTTCACAGAGCCCTGCCACATCTGCTTATCTCACTGGATCCTCTCACAAACCACCAGTAGCTGATGTTACTGGACCCATTTTTCAGATGAGGAAGCCAAGGCTCATAGAGGGCAAGGGGCCATGAGTCAGTCACCTGGCTAATAAAAAGTAGCACCAGGCCTTAAGGCTGTCCTCACTTGAGGGAGATTTTGGCATCAGCTGGGGCTAAGAAGGTCAGTCTCCAGGGTGTCTGCCACTCAGAGATGCCAAAATTCAGACAGGCTGGAGTTGGAGAGGAAGAGCTGAAGAACAAGGGGCCAGGAGATGCTTTGGGGTCCAGCTGGCAAAGAGATTGAAGGCTGGGACAACAGCCTCTGATTCCCCAGTGCCTTCATTCTCCAGCTGTGTGAACTTGACCAGTTTACCTAACCTCTCTGTGCCTTGGATTTCTTGTCTGTAATATGGGGATGACAGTAACAGTGAGGCTTAAGTGAGTTACACAGGGCAATGGGTAATTGCTCAATACACTCTAGTTTGCATTGTTGAGTAGGATATTCTGGGAGGCAGCTGGGGATCCAGGGGCACTGGACTAAATTGGGAGCTGGGGATGGGTTAGGTGAGGGTTATCCCTGAAGAAGGGGGACGTGCCAGGGGCCACTCCTCACTCTTGTTCTGCCTGCAGTGAACGACGTGCGCCAGGCTGCCCGCAGCGCCGCCAGCTACATGCTCTTCGACCCGGAAGACAGTGTCATGCAGCAGAACCTGGTGTATTACCGCTTCCACAGGGCCCGCTGGGGCCTGGAGGAGGAGGACTTCCAGCCCCGGGAGGTGGTCATCATCAAGGCGTTCTCAGAACCTGTGATTTGATTTTTAAAAATTCCTGGCTTCCTCCAATGGCAGGATGAGAAATAAAAAGAAAGAATTTGGGTTATGGTTGGAGTCTTAGGTTCAGACCCACCAACTGTGTGGTCCTGAGAACGCTACTGATCTTTTTTTTAAAATTTATTTACCTATTTATTTGGCTGCACCAAGTCTTGCCTGTGGAAGTGGGATTTTTAGTTGTGGCGTATGGACTCTCAGTTGTGGCATGTGGGATCTAGTTCCCTGACCAGGGATCAAACCCCAGGCCCCCTGTATGGGAAGCATGGAGTCTTAGCCACTGGACCACCAAGGAAGTCCCCCATTACTGACCTTTTCTGAATCGGTTGCCTCACCTGCAAAATGGGGGTGGTCCAGCCTACCTCTTCAGCACAGCACCTGGGATGTGGGAGGTAAAAAGTATCTGTGTGTCCCTGCCTGTTCCCTACCCACCCTCCCACCCTCACTGCTCGCCTTTACCCTTCTTCCCCAGGGACCTCCTAACCTGAACCACTTGAGGAAACTCCTTGGGAGTCTGGGCGTGACTGGCAAAAAAAGCCTTTCGGTTTCCTTGTCAGTGGCAGACATTGCTCATCGACTGAGGTGCTCTTTCTCGCTGAGCCCTCAGAATCCTTCTTAACCCAGCATCAAGCAACGGCAGTTTTTTGATCAGCATGTAAACTGACACCCTTTTCCTGCTGCTGGAGCTGGAAAAGGACCAGAGGACTCAGAGTCTAGGAGCTCTGGCTCCTCCACTGTCTGGCAGCAGGAGGCCTGGCTCACCTGTTTTTCTTCCCTCCTCCCAGGAGGCCAGACTCTACCACAACCAGACAGCTGAACTTCGAGAGCTGCTAGACTTTGCACACATGTACCTGCAGTCAGATGATGAGGTAAGGGGGCCTTTGCCCTACAGGCCTGGTGGGCCTCTGTGCCAGAGCTCAGCCACAGCTGTTGTGGGACAGGGGCATTTTACCTGTGCCTTATTGGCACCTGCCCACCTCTCCCTGCTCTGTGTTCCCATGCCCCACTTCTCTACATGTCTGAATCTCGCTTTTCCTGGACCCAGGTCTGGTGGTGCCTCCTCCAGGAAGCCCTCACTACTTGTCCTGGCTCTGTCTTCTGGGTTTGCTGTGCCCATTATGACCCTCCATGCCTCCCTGGACCAGAGTTATTTGCAGCCCTCATCTGTCTCACTCCACCCCTTTCTCCTAGAGAACTGTGCTCCAGGACAGTTCAGTTCAGTTCAGTTCAGTCGCTTAGTCGTGTCCTACTCTTTGCGATCCCATGAACCGCAGCACGCCAGGCCTCCCTGTCCATCACCAACTCCCAGAGTTTACCCAAACTCATGTCCATTGAGTCAGTGATGCCATCTAACCATCTCATCCTCTGTCATCCCCTTCTCCTCTTGCCTTCAATCTTTCCCAACATCAGGGTCTTTTCAAATGAGTCAGCTCTTCACATCAGGTGGCCAAAGTATTGGAGTTTCAGCTTCAGCATCAGTTCTTCCAATGAACACCCAGGACTGATTTCCTTTAGGATGGACTAGTTGGATCTACTTGCAGTCCAAGGGACTCTCAAAAGCATCAATTCTTCTGTGCTTAGCTTTCCTTATAGTCCAACTCTCATGTCCATACATGACCACTAGAAAAACCATAGCTTTGACTAGCTTATTCCCAGTGTTCCCACAGCACCTGACACATGGCTGGCTCTCAGAAACTGAATCTGAANTACTTGCAGTCCAAGGGACTCTCAAAAGCATCAATTCTTCTGTGCTTAGCTTTCCTTATAGTCCAACTCTCATGTCCATACATGACCACTAGAAAAACCATAGCTTTGACTAGCTTATTCCCAGTGTTCCCACAGCACCTGACACATGGCTGGCTCTCAGAAACTGAATCTGAAGGAACCACTGAATGAATGAATGAACACAGTACACCAGGAAGGAAAGACCCTCAGTGTGTTATCACATTGATTCTAAATGAGGGTTTGAGAGTCTGAATTCTGAGGCGTTGCTGCCCAGTCCTTATTCATCTATCCTCTCCACTGTTCACGTACCCATGCCCCCAAGCCCTCATCAAACGGGGCTGGGTCTGCACTGTGAGTCCCCAGGCTTAGGTGCTCACCAGACTTGGCTTCACCACATCCCAGTTGGGCAGCCTCCAGACCAGGCTTAAGTAACCCTCAAACTTCCATTTCTTCATCCACTGAATGGAGAGAATAATGCCCATCTCACACTGCTGTGGTGAGAATTAAATGAGATCCAGAATGTAAAGGACTTGGTGTACAGCTGGCACATGGTAGATCCTCAGGGGGTGGTAGCTATTTTGATTACTGTTATTTATTGTCTGCTGTTTGCCAGACTTTGTGACTGGGGCTGAAAGGCACAGCCCCTCACCTAAACAGCTCACAGGTAGTGTAGTGCAATGAGAGAGGTCAGCCCGGGGCCCTGGATGCTTGGGGCTCTCCTGACCCAGCATCAGCATCAAGGGCCACATCCTGGCACTGGTGCCTGGTGTTGGAGGGATAAACAAGAGCACAGGGGAGTAAAGGCATTCCTGGCTGCAAAACAGCCTGAGCAGACAGTATTCACAGACGAGCGGTATTACCCAGGTATTTATGCATAAAAGGGGGGCTGTGGGGAGGGAGATGCTTCCACCAACCCTGAAGCTCTGCTGATGGAGCCCATGCTTCAGTTCAGGGAGGGGGCAGCTTGGTATCAGGACTTTGGGAGAAACCCTCAAGTCATGCCTGTGAGATCTTGAGTGAGGCTGGGAAGGGGGGGTTGGGGACTGAGACAGGATGGGAGAGCCCCTTGGCCAGGAAGGGAGCCGATCTGGGTTTGTGCCTGTTGTGACCTGGTTTCTCCACCCATCCTGGGCTGCTCTAGATGGAGTTGGAGGAGACAGAACCACCCATGGAATCTGAGAAGCCCCCATCTGATGCCGAGTTTGAAGGGGAGGGCGACTATGAGGAGAGCATCTATGCTGACTGGTGGCAGGAGCCAGATGCCAAGGGCGACGAGGCTGAGGCTGGTCAGTGACTAGTCCTGGTGGACGGGTGGTACAGCCTAGGCTGGAGGTGAGGGACAGAAGGCTCTGAGTACTGGACTGCAGAGGGTGCTGGTGCTCCTTCTCTGGGGACTTCCGGCCTGTTAGCAACCCCTGTCCCACCTGGTCGAGGGGTGGGGGAGTGTCCTTCCTGAAGCAGGAGCCAGATGAGACCTGTTCCTGAGGACCCTCACTCCTGCCTGCACCACCTGTCCCCAGGATAGCACTCAGATGCCTGTTGACGATGGGAAGGCTAACCCCAGTGCCCTCTCCTTTCATTTTTCAGAGCCAGAACCTGAATTACCATGAGAGGAGGCCCCCCTGCACCTCTCAAGAGCTTGGGAAGCCTGGGTCCAACAAGAACTATTTATTAAACATGTAAAATGGACAGAGCTGACCAGGCCCCATCCTGTCCCACCTGTGAGCACTGCTCCCCAGACCCCTCCTGCCTCCTCTCTGGGTCTCTGGACCAGAGGATGATGGTATTGCAGCTGCTGAAGGCCTGCCCTCCTCCCAGTGTCCTCCCCACCCAGTGGGGACAGTCTCCTGGAGAAGATTCCAGCTCTCCTGAGTTGGGTCTCAGCCTGAGCTGCACACACAGCAGAGGGGCAACTGGCATCATGAAGAGCACTGGACCAGGAGTCCCGTGGTTGGTTCCTGGCACACTGGCAGTAGGTGCTCAATAAACATTTCTTGTTGAATGAATCACAGAACTAGGGTCCAGATCTCTTTGGGTGGAGTGGTAACGGTGCAGGTCCTTCCTCCCCGCTCTGCACCCATCTCACCTCATCAATAAATATGGAGACAGGTGAGGGGCCATAATTTGGCTTCTATGGACCCTGGGTGTTTGTGACTGCCAGGAGCATCAGCCTGCGACTGTAATCTGCCGCTAGGGGGCGTAAGGACGAAGTTCTGTGTAAGTCCTGGGAAGTTGAGGGTTTCAGATATCTGAGGTGGGATGTATGGTATTTTCCTAGTTCACTTCCCTCAGGAAGTATAGGGAAGGAGCCAAGGACATTTGCTTCCGGATTTTACTTTCCAAGCTTTTGCTGACCCAAATCCCTTAGAGCTGGGGTAAGCATGCCTTGTCCTGCCCTCTCTGCTCTCGCCAAAGGGAACTTGCCCTCAGTGGCCAGAGGAGCCCTAAGAACACGACTTGATAACATGAGGCTTCGTGGTGGCTGCCAGACCGTGTTGCCCAATCTTGCTTTGACTGGGAGTGAGGGGTGGGGGGTAGGGGGTGGGCAGAGAATCTGGAGGTGCCTACCACATAGCCCTATGCTTCACCAGTGTCTCCACTCATCCATGTTTCCATGTTCCAGAGTAGGGACGTGGGGGCAAAAGGGGGTCTCTCTGGGGAGGGACCCTAGACTGGGGCCAGCTAGGTGACACTGGACCCCACTGCCCACATGTCTCCCAGCGGCAGGGCGGTGGAGGAGCTTTCTCCTCCTACTGGAGGGTGGACCTGAAGCTGGTAAGCCCGGTTCTCGGCCTCCACACCCCTGCCCAGATGTGCCAGGTGACCTGGCCGGGGCTCCTGCCCATCTCGGTACCCAGGAGGATTCTCTGCCCCACCGCATGCCCTTCCCCTGGGCCTTTGGTGAAGATGAGGGTAGGAAGGCCAGAGTCTGAGTCTGGAGCTCGGGTGGGGTCAAAGCTGGGGGCGCCGGTGATCTCACTCTTCCCTCCCATAGGTGAGTCTGCAGTGGCAGCGTCTCCAGAGAGCTCCCAGGTGCCAGGGGGGCCCCGCCCCACCCCACCCTCTCAAGCTGCTGTGTTGTCAGCTTCCACCGAGACCCCGCCCCCTGTTTCTGGGAGGGGCTGGCTCAGCGGAGGGTGGGGAGCTGGGACGAGCTGGAGCGTGTCTGCAGTGACTACTAGCTCTGGAATCCGGAGGGCTGGGTGTGAGTCTGAAAGCGCCAGTGTGGCTACAGCGAGCTCTGTGTCCTTGTGTGTTGTGTTAGTGTGAGCGTGTGCCTGTATGCACGTGTCTGAGAGTGTCCGTGGCAGCTTGAGAGCAGGCGCGGGGCGGGGAGTGGGGAGGCGACTGAAGGGGTTTGCGCATGCGTCCCCGAAGGTGCACGCATTCGCGACCGTGGTTCGAGAGGGTTTGTTCGCCCCTTCATCACGTATTTGTTGAGCAAGTACTGTGTGCTGGATTCGCCGTAGGTGCTAAGCATATATTATAGTGGGCAAAGCCAGCCAAGCACCCTGCCTTCGTGAAGCCTGCATCCTTTCGGGGAGACAGGTAATAAACAATAAATGTTATACAAATGAGTTATCTGGCTAAGATAAATGAGATGGAAAAATAGAGCTGGGTGAGAGGATCAGGAGAACTGGGAGGGGGGAGGGGCAATGCAGTTTAAAAAGTGTGTTGATGTGTGTGTCCGTGTGCATCGAAGGGTGGCCTCTGAGGATGAGGGGTTGTGTGTGTGTCCCCTCATAGCAGAGAGCCGCGCCTCTCGAAGCATTCACCCCCATCCCTGCGTTAGTCCAGGCCCTGCCCTTCCAGGGGGCCTTACTCAGCTTCTCCATCCCAGGCAGCCACCAGCCCCTCCCACCTCTCTCTGATGCCAGCGTCTCCCCATTGCCCAGCCAGCTTCCCAAACCGGTGAGACCGAGTTCCAGTGAGTCCCAGCGTGGGCCCTCTGGGGCCCTGTAGTTCATTCTTCCAACCCCACCCAGCCCAGACGCCCTTGCCCTTGCCTCCTCCACATCTCTGTCTCCCTGGGCCCTCTCCTTACCCGGCCCCCAACTGCCCAGCCGGGCACCTCAGCCATCCTACCAAGTGTAGCATAATGGCTATAAGGTTAGAGACACGGCCAAAAGGGCAGTGGGGATGATGACCTCACACAAGGGCCAGACTCAGATGCCACAGAAGTGTCCTGGACCCAGAAAGCCCCCATCCTGAAGAGAGAATCACTGCTGCAAGGTATCAGATATCTACTGTGCCTGGCTCTTGGCAGGTTCTTTACAGCCTCAGAACAGTCTTGCAGGGGCTTCCCTGGTGGCTCAGGGGTAATGAATCCGGCTGCGAGTCACAGGTTCAATTCCTAGTCCAGGAAGATCTTACCTGTCACAGAACAGCCAAGTCTCTGTGCCAAAACTCCTGAGCCTGTGCTCTAGAGCTGGTGTTCCGAAACAAGGGAAGCCGACACAGTGAGAAGGCCAAGCGCCGCAGTGAAGACACTGCAACTAGAGAAAGCCCGCACAGCAGAGAAGGCTCAGAACGTACAAATGTAAAGTCTTGCAACATAGATATCAATTCCTTTCTGCCACTGGCGAGGCCAGAGTGAGAAGCAACCTGCCCAAGATTCCCCGGGGAGAGGGGTGACTGAGCTGGGTTTGCAACTTTTCTCCCTAAATCCATGTTGCTCAGAGAAGGGAGCTAAGAAGGAACGCTCTGGTCTCTCTATCCCTTTAGGCTGTCAGCTGAGGGAGGCAGAGAGTTCCAGAAGGGAGAGAGGGAAGGAGAGAGGGGTAGGGAGGAAGGGAGGAAGGGGACGAAGTAGACCACCCAGCCTCACTCTTGGGCCTGATTCCATAGCTGGGTCCCACCTCCCACGGTCAGCTCCCGAGATTGGACCACATGTTAGTGGGCCTGGGATCATCACACAGACTTGCTGGGATCACTCAGAGTGTGTGTGTGCTCAGCCCCTCAGTCATGTCCAGCTCTGTGACCCCCTGGACTGCAGCCTATGTTCCTCTATCCCTGGGATTTTCCAATCAAGAATATTGGAGTGGGTTGCCATTTCCTCCTCCAGAAGACCTTCCTAACCCAGGGATCAAACCTGCAGGCGGATTCTTTACCACTAGCGCTATCCAGGGAAGCTCCGGGTCATTTAGACCAGCCTCTTTTTGAATCTGGAGAAATGATGGCCAGGGTCAGTGGGGGTGGAGTGGGGGAGTCCCATGGGACCCCCCCAAATTCTTGTAAATTCCAATGGAATAAATTTCCTGCTTAGGTTTGAGAAATAGCTCTTGAAGTCTCACCCTAGTGTTCCCTTTCTCTGGGAGAGTAGGGTTTCCCTAGGGACAAAGAATGACGGGTCCAAGCCCCACGCAGCTTCCCCACTCAGGGGCCTTCATGGCTCCAGCAGATGGCCACTGTTTCCTGGATGGAGGAAACTGAGACCCAGGGAGACTAGATTGGGCTCCCAGGACTGCATGATCAAACTCCAAGATGGCTTACTAATACTGCTGCTGCTAAGTCACTTCAGTCGTGTCCGACTCTGTGCGACCCCATAGACAGCAGCCTACCAGGCTCCCCTGTCCCTGGGATTCTCCAGGAAAGAACACTGGGGTGGGTTGCCATTTCCTTCTCCAATGCATGAAAGTGAAAAGTAAAAGTTAAGTCGCTCAGTCGTGTCCGACTTTGTGACCCCAAGAGTACTGGAGTGGCTTGCCGTTGCCTTCTCCGCCAAGATGGCTTGGGGATTAGGAATATAACTGTGGGCACAACACCCCATAATCACTACCTGCTTGGGTCCCAGCTGGCGCTGGGGTACCCAGATAGCATCTCATTTGACCCCCAAATAGCCTTTGGGGTAGGAGCACCACTCATGCCCATGACTCAGGTGGAGAAACTGAGGTAAGAGGAGGACATAGCTTGCTTACCCCTTCCTGCCATGTATACCTGATCCTCTGGAAAATCGCATGGACAGAGGAGGCTGGTGGGCTGCAGACCATGGGGTGGCAAAGAGTTGGACACGACTGAGCAACTTCTCTTCACTTCTGTATCTGCAGAACTCACTGTCATAGGTCCTTTGGTAAAGAAGAGGCCAGGAGAACTTGACATCTTGTTTTGAGTCATTTTTTTCAACCCTCCTTTAACAAGAGTGCTATGTTACAGTCTTGGAGCAAGATAAGTGGTGACCATTCGAAATTCCTTCCTTTTGTTTTGAGCATTTGATTAAATCCTGGTGGCTTTCCTATAGGAAGAGGCTAAGAAGGAGTGAAAGTGAAAGTGAAGTCACTCAGTTGTGTCCAACTCTTTCCAGCCCCATGGATTGTAGCCTACCATGGGATTTCCCAGGCAAGAGTACTGGAGTGGGTTGCCATTTCCTTCTCCAGGGGATCTTCCCAACCCAGGGATCGAACTCAGGTCTCCTGCAGGTAGATGCTTTACCATCTGAGCCACCAAGGAAGAAGTGAGGCTCAATCAGTCTAGCTGAGGGGAGTCTGGTCTCCTTCCCTGGCCCCAGGTGGATGTGGGGGGCAGGGGG
>SJYA01002490.1:411858-457614 GCA_006410615.1 Neotragus moschatus | reverse complement strand
CCGACTCTGTGCGACCCCATAGACAGCAGCCTACCAGGCTCCCCTGTCCCTGGGATTCTCCAGGAAAGAACACTGGGGTGGGTTGCCATTTCCTTCTCCAATGCATGAAAGTGAAAAGTAAAAGTTAAGTCGCTCAGTCGTGTCCGACTTTGTGACCCCAAGAGTACTGGAGTGGCTTGCCGTTGCCTTCTCCGCCAAGATGGCTTGGGGATTAGGAATATAACTGTGGGCACAACACCCCATAATCACTACCTGCTTGGGTCCCAGCTGGCGCTGGGGTACCCAGATAGCATCTCATTTGACCCCCAAATAGCCTTTGGGGTAGGAGCACCACTCATGCCCATGACTCAGGTGGAGAAACTGAGGTAAGAGGAGGACATAGCTTGCTTACCCCTTCCTGCCATGTATACCTGATCCTCTGGAAAATCGCATGGACAGAGGAGGCTGGTGGGCTGCAGACCATGGGGTGGCAAAGAGTTGGACACGACTGAGCAACTTCTCTTCACTTCTGTATCTGCAGAACTCACTGTCATAGGTCCTTTGGTAAAGAAGAGGCCAGGAGAACTTGACATCTTGTTTTGAGTCATTTTTTTCAACCCTCCTTTAACAAGAGTGCTATGTTACAGTCTTGGAGCAAGATAAGTGGTGACCATTCGAAATTCCTTCCTTTTGTTTTGAGCATTTGATTAAATCCTGGTGGCTTTNCTGTATCTGCAGAACTCACTGTCATAGGTCCTTTGGTAAAGAAGAGGCCAGGAGAACTTGACATCTTGTTTTGAGTCATTTTTTTCAACCCTCCTTTAACAAGAGTGCTATGTTACAGTCTTGGAGCAAGATAAGTGGTGACCATTCGAAATTCCTTCCTTTTGTTTTGAGCATTTGATTAAATCCTGGTGGCTTTCCTATAGGAAGAGGCTAAGAAGGAGTGAAAGTGAAAGTGAAGTCACTCAGTTGTGTCCAACTCTTTCCAGCCCCATGGATTGTAGCCTACCATGGGATTTCCCAGGCAAGAGTACTGGAGTGGGTTGCCATTTCCTTCTCCAGGGGATCTTCCCAACCCAGGGATCGAACTCAGGTCTCCTGCAGGTAGATGCTTTACCATCTGAGCCACCAAGGAAGAAGTGAGGCTCAATCAGTCTAGCTGAGGGGAGTCTGGTCTCCTTCCCTGGCCCCAGGTGGATGTGAGGGGCAGGGGGTTTTGGAGGCTTCACAGCCATGAAGGACATCTCATTAAATTTTTTTGTTATCTCCAAATGAGGTTGTGTACACAGAGACAGAAATCAAGTCAGGAAATGCATATCACATAACTTTAACCTTTTGAGTTTCCTTGGTGGCTCGGATGGTAAAGAATCTGCCTACAGTGCAGGTAGATCTGGGTTCAATCCCTTGGTCGGGAAGATCCCCTAGAGAAGGGAGTGGATACCCACTCCAGTATTCTTGCCTGGAGAATTCCATGAACAGAAGAGCCTGGCAAGCTACAGTCCATGGAGTTGCATAGAATGACACAACTGAGCGAGTAACACTTTCCAATTTTTTTTAAAGACATAATTATTTTGATAACCCACTTTTGGGGTAATTTGAAATCCTCAAAAATGGAAAAGTCCCTGGCTTTGGTGCTCTTCTCCTGCCCCCAAAACATACTCTGGGTGGAGCTGGCTTCTCAGGCAGCATCATCAACGGCCCGGGTCCAGGGTTCACCCGCCCCTACTCTCCCTGCCCTTCCCCCTCACCACTTCCAGGTTCTGTGCCGGAGTCATAAATTATCCATGAGCTGTAAGTTGCATGCTTCTTCAACTGGAGGCTGAAGTGCTGATGAAATATTCAAGGATCTCAACTCTCAAATTCCCTGGTGGCTGCTGGATGGGACTAGGGCAGCTGGCATTAATGTACCAGGCTGGGGGGCCTCCAAACCTTGGCTCTAGTTCCCAGCGAGGTGGAGTCCAGGGCTGGGAGACTGGGAAGGCCAGAGGGCTGGAGGAGGTGGGGGAAGGGTCTCTTTGCATAATCTGCATACTCGAGGGCTGTGGGCTGTGGAGTCACCTGCTTAGAGGGCTTAGGGGAAGTGAGGGAGGTTACTGATTTAGACCCCTGAGGAGGGCCGGCCAGCCCTGCGCCGCCCCACCCCTCCCCCAGGGTGTCTCTCTAGTCCCAAGGTTTGCCTCAAGCCCTCCTTCTCCCCCAGGACTCTCAACAGGTGGGGGAGAAACTCCTGCTCTGTGTGTGTGTCTGTTCACACACATGCACGCGTGTAGGCAGGGGAGGGGTGGCCTCTGCGTGGGAAGGGCACCTGTCAGGGCAGGCATCCCTCCTGGCTTGTTGAGCGAGGGAGGGGCAGGCAGGCTGGCAGGGCGGGTGGGGCCCCAGCTGTGTCAGCCTGTGCACGGAGTCACACAGGCCAGGAGCAGGAAGTGGGGTGACTCAAGCGGCCAGGCCTCACCCCCTCTCTTCCCCCAACCCACTCAGGATGGGGAGGGGGTTGCTCAGAGACCCAGGGAGACTCAGCTCCAGAATAGAATCCTGATGCTTGAGGCCCACCTTGATGGGCTCCTGAAGACCTTGGGAGGTTGAGGGTAGGTAAGGGCTTCTTTTGTAGCTCAGATGATAAAGAAGCTGCCTGCAGTGATTCCTGGGTGAGCAAGATCCCCTAGAGAAAGAAATGGTAATCCACTCCAGAATTCTTGCTTGGAGAATCCCATGGACAGAGGAGCCTGAGGGCTACAGTGAGACACGACTGAGCTACTAAACCACCACCAAGGGATGGAAGGAGAAGAAAGACACTCTCTGGAGAAGTCCTGACCTCCTCCAGTCTCTCTGTTCACCACCCCGGGCCCCTGGTATCTCACCCTGCCTTTTCTATTTCTGGGCCACCCTATCTCTGTTTTCTTGTCTCCCTGTTTTTCCCTTTGACATTCCATCCCCGCCCACACGCCTTGCCGAGAAGTGGGGCTGGGGCTACCTCTGTAATTAAAGAGCCCTCTCCTGGCGCTGGGCACACACCCACTGGACCAGGCTGTGGGCAGCCTCTGGCCTCGAGGCGCCTCGAGGACAAAGGGCAGCAAAAATGGCAGGAGCACCCCGCCCTCACCTCTGGGGCCTCGCACCATCCGGCCCTACTCCCCCTCCCGGCGAGGCTTGGGCCACTCCGGGCAGCAGCATTTGGGAGGCTCTTCTGTAGCCTGGGTCCTCTCCCCAAACCTGACAGGGTCACCCTGAGCAAGTCCCCTCACCCAACGCCAGCAGACAGGGGGCAGCAGCGCACACGGATCTAAATAAGGTTCAAGGCAAGCGAACTTTTCAAAGATATACCAGCAAGGACCTACTGTATAGCACAAGGAACTCTGCTCAATATTCTGTGATAACTTAGAAGAGAATCTGAAGAAGAATGAATTTAGGTATATGTATAACTGAGTCACTTTGCTGAAACAAACACAACATTGTAAATCAACTCTAATCCAATCAAAATTAAAAACAAACAAACATGGGTATGTGAAAATGCTTAGAGAAAATGCTGGAAATAGGAACAATATATGAACTGATTATTTTACTCTGATGGAAATATAGCTGATTCTTTTTTTTTTTTAATACTTAACAGGTATTGTTTTGTAATAAGGAGAAGAATAAGTGTTCTTTTGTTTAAAAAAAAAAAAAAAAAAAGGTACACTTTGCCAAGTATACCTCCACCCTGACCTGAAAGCTGGGATGTAATTGAAACCTCTGATGCTTTCTCAGAACATGGCAGCCTGTGGAAAACTCCTTTCTGGCCCCCAGCCCCTGGGCCATCTCCCCTCTCCTTCACACCCCTGGCTCCGACCACACTACCAAGGGCCTCCAGCACGTGGGTGTAGACAACTCAGCTTGCATGTCCCCTCTGTGTGCACCCCTTTCCCATTGCTGCCCCTTTGTCACCCCTTAGCCTAGGAAGCACACACCATGCACAGTGCTGCTGTCCGAACAGAAGGAAGAGCCCAAGCCAGAGACCCACAGGCCCAGAAGCAGGGTCAGTGCTGGAGAAATACCTGGAGTGTGGTCTCTAAAGGGAGAAGCGTGAACTCTGTGTATCGTTCCCTTGGCCCTGTATGGAGGGGCACAACCCCAGAAGGACCAGACCCAGGGTCGAGGCCCCCTCCCTAGGTCTACAGATGGCTCTGCCCAGTTGCCTGGGACTCCAGTCTGCCACTGGGAATGACTTCTACTTCTCTGTGCTCCTTTTCCACTGCTGGGAAGAGCTGCTGGGTGGTGGAAAGGGACGGTCATCAGCCTGAAGGTTACTGTCTCATCTGTTCACCTGGTCTCCGCAGCCATCCTTGTCACCTGGTCTCCGTCTGTGAAGGCAGCCACCCTTGAGAGTGCTGATGTGGCTGGGGATCACGTGTCTGAATCTGTGCCCTGGAGTGTGTGTCCCTGAGATGTGAGCCTGGAAGCTTGTGTGCGTGTGCAACATGGTGTGTAGATCTAAGTGTCTTGCTTGCCTCTGTCTGGGGAAGGGGCCCCACAGAGAAAGGGCTGACTGTGAACCGACAACAGAGATTCCTGCGCCTCCTTATATGGCCCAGAGGCCTCCTGGGGGTTGAGAGGAAGTGAAATGGTCACCTTCCTCCAGGAAAGCATTTCCCGATCCCCTCGCCAATTCCCCTCATGGGATCCCTCTTTGCCAGTAACTCCTGTCTCTGGGGCAACTTGGCAGGGGCCACTTGATGCCCTTTCTTTCTTTACTCTGAGGTCCCAGAAATCTCCAAGTTGAATTAACCGTATATGTTCTTGGTGGCTCAAGGACTCTGCTTCCACTGAGCCCCGGGTGAGAGAAATGAGTTTAAATTGCAGGGACATGAACAGAAGCTAGATAGCAGAAGGAATGTACCAGTGTTGGAATAAGGGCACAAGGGTATTCATATAAGGGAGGCTGGAATATAGCCTTTCCTGGAGATTTGTCAGAGAAATCCATGCCTTTAAGGGCTTGGAGGTAGGGGACTGGGTAGGATGGTCTTGTGGTCTTGCCTTCAGGTTCAAGTTCCAGAAGGGACTTGACCACAGGAACTCTCATCCTTTATGCCTAGGCACCTCTTTGTTCCATGAGACCAAATTCTCCTTACAGACAGTTGAATGTAGTAAATATTATTTTCTGATTTTTTCTGTATCCCACAGATGAATCCTCAGTGTCAAAGAGCCAGTAGTAGGTGCTTAATAAACGCACAGAAACCCCCTGGATATGGGAGTCAAAGCTGCTAGCTCAGTCTTTCCTGCTGCTTGTGGTAATGCCTCCACCCAGTCCCAGCCTGAGCTTTGGGGCCAGCTTGTTGCAGCACGTTCCAGGCTGACATGCAGGAAGAATTCTGCATGGGACACACACACACACACAGGCTTTATTCTGAAGACTTATTTCTGCTTCTCTACCCCACTCAGGCTCCTCCACCCCTCTGCATTCAGCGAACCCTACCCTACCTACATGCTGAAGTCAAGAGAAAGGAAAGGGTTAAGCCAGGCTTCGCGCACGTGTGTGTGTGTGTGTGTGTGTGTGTGTGTGTGTGTTGCCTTTGTGTGGGGTGTGGGAAGTGGGCAGGGAAAGATGGCAGGTGGGAGAGGAAGGAAGTGAAACCCTGGTGGGGGGCAGCAGCCTAGGATTGGGAGCTCTTTTTCTCCCAAGCTGGGGGCCAGCTGCTGCATGGCTTGGCAGGGTGGCAAGCAGGTGGGTGGGGCAGGGGGAAGGTAGACAGGAAGATGCTGAGGTAAGCTGGAAAAAGGGGAGTAAGGGAAACAGCAGACAGGGCAGTGGCCCAGACATGTGAATGGTAACCGGCTGGGGATGCTGATGTCTCCTTGGCCCATTCCAGGAAGACTTCTTTGATGGCACAAACCTCAGAAGTGGGACTGGTTTGCCACGACTCCTTTCTCTGGTGAGGAAAGTTGTCAAGGATGCCTCTAAGATACCTTCATCCAGCCCATCCTGTGTGCTAGCTTTGGGCATGTAAAGGTTTTTTGAGGGGAGACTCTTTGCTGAACAATCACCTCTCCACTGACACAGAGTTGTTAACATGACCTATTTACACTTGGCCCTCTGGAAGTCCTTTGAGAGTTGGGGTCATTTTGATTTGCCATGTCACCACAGTCTAACCCAGTGTCTAGCACACAGTTGGTGCTCAATAGTTGCACTAACAAAGCATTCATTTTATCAACCACAGAAAGGAAAGACCCTTGTCTTCTCACTGTACTCATTGGAAAGTTCTTTCCAATAACTAACCCAGACTCTTCCACCACTGAGGGGCCTGCTGTTTCATTTCTTTATGCCAGTATGGATTTCTTTTAGAGCTGCTGCCTGACTTCTTCCAAACCCACCACTTCTTTCTCTTCATCACAAATCATTGCTCTTCTGTCTCTCCCCAGAATATTTGCTTCTGCTTTTTCCTCAGCCCCTCCCCTCTGCTTTGACATTTTATGGCTATGCTATTATTCCACCTGGAGAACGTGTGGTTTGGTGGGCCTTGAAATTAGAAGAGAAATGGGTTCTTGTTTAGAATGTGCCATTTTCTAGTTTTGTCATCTCTCTGAAGCAGTTTCCTCATCTTTGAAATCGTCATTTTGTTGCCCTAACAGATTTTCAGAATTGTCATGAAAATTAAATATATATATAATTAATTTAATCCTAAGATTTAGCAGTTGTCCAAGTGACTTCACAAACTTTCTTTCACTCCCATGAGAGGAGCTCATGTACCCATTTTACAGATGTGGAGAAACAGGGTGAAAGACAAGTAACTTGCTTAAGATCATCTAGCTACTAAGTAGCAGAAGTCAAATCCTGGCTCTCTAATTCTAAATCTCATAAGCACACCCTCTTTGGAGAAAAAAATCCCAACCCAGAAAAAAGCCTATGAAATGCTATATTAATATGTTATTATCACTTTGTGGCAAGGGTGAATAAGCTCAAAGAAGCATCATGCCTGACGCTGAGTTGGCTGGCCAGTGAAGGCGTCTGTCCTTTCCCATGGCGCACCCAGACTCACCTGTTGGACAGGTAGGGGGAAGGGGAGAGTAATCAGCCTTACCTGCTCGGAGGNAGGGGCACAGGGCCAGTGTGAGGTGGGGCTGGATGGAGCTTTCCCCTGACTGCACCCTGTCCTCGGTCCCCTTCCGGTGTCACTGCCTGAGCCCATGATCTGCATCTGCAGAGTGCTGACCTCTGGCCCAAGGACCTTCTGGAAGCCCCGCCTGCTCTGCTGCAACATTTCTGAGCCAGGGCCCAGCACACCGCTCGGGCAACCAGTTCCTGTTCTGATTCCCAGATGTCTGATTGAAACTTGGTGTCATACAGTCCAGCCCAGAAGTGGGAGTTTTTAAATTTATTTCTAATTTTTAAATATTTTTGGCCGTGCTGCATTGCACATGGGATCTAGTTCCCTAACCAGGGATCGAACCTGTATCCCCTGCAGTGGAAGCGCAGAGTGCTAACTCCTGGGGAAGTCCTGGGAGTTATTTTTTCATTTCAGAGCTGGGCTGCACTCTGCCAGGACAGTCTTGGATTTAGAGTGCCCAGTGACAGCCCACTGGGCTGGCCATGCAGAGGAGGAAGCAGGAGTGGAGGGCAGAGTGTGCCCCAAAGCATCCTCATTGCTCGCTTGCAGATTCCTGGCCAGTGTGGACCACTTGGGGAAGGGTCCCTTGCACTCCCTCTCCAGAGCCCCTGTTCTCTCTTCCTGCCCCTTGCAAGGTCCCCATCCCATCCTGTGATCTCTGAGCGGGCTTCTTCCTCCTGTGTCGCCAACAATAGAACCACTGCTAAACAAAGCGCCCCCATTCAGTTCGGAGCCCCGCCCTGTGTCTGGCTCTGCCCATCTCCGGCCAGGATGCCTGAGCAGGGCCCATGTCTGTCTCGCCTCCTTCCACCCTGGCTCTGACCAGGGGCATTGTGGTGGGTCTCCAGATCCAGGGCAGAGAGGAATGAGACCAAACTGGGTGCAGCCTCCTCCACCCTGGGAACTGCAAAACCAGCATTTTAGGTTCTTGTGAGAGAATTCCCCTGGTTCTCCTGGGGAGTAGGTGAGAAGAGGTGGGGTTGCTTGACAGTCCTGCCTGAGGTCTTAGTTAGATCTTTCCTGTGCTGAGAGAAGCTCCCTCCACCATCCTTTCTTCATGAAGAGTTCTGGTGTGTCTTCTCTGAACTGCTTTCTACCTCTGACCTTGCCCACCCTCAACCTTTTCTTGACTGTCATGGGAACTCTGACTTTTTATCCCTAGAATCTTAGATATCGAGGTTTCTCTGAGATCACCTGAGCCACCCTTTCTGTGGATGAAGCACAGAGAGGGAAATGTGTTGCCCAAGGACACACAGCAAGTTGCCAGCAGAGCAGTCAGACCTGTGACTCCTGACTTTAGAGCAGCCAGTGCTTGGCTCTACCTATGCTCCCTTCAGCTCCCTGCCTCTGGTGTCTCTGCAGGTGCCTGGCATTCTTTCCCTGATTCCAGAGTTTCCCCTCTTCCCCCAGATGCCCTGTTAGGAGCCAGGGGAAGAGGCTGGTTGGCAATGAGGCAGACCTGGGCTTGAGCAGAATACCAGTATTTTTCAGTGTAGTACTTGTTTCTTCATCTGGAAACTAGAATAATCAAATGCTGACCAGGGTTGCCTCTAGGAAGCTTGAGATTCATTTGTTAATTCAGACACACACACCCACCTCCGTTCTTCCACTGGGGTGGATCCTTTGACCTCCATGAAGCCTCTGTCTCATTCTGGGCAGTTGTCCAGCCCTCAGCTTCTCTTAGCTCCAGGCTTGGGTTGGTAGGGGTGCTGAGGGGCCTGCTAGGAAACACGTTTCTTATGGCTAGCCTTGACCTCAAGGGTCCCTTTGGATCTGGGGCCAGCCAGTGGATTGTTCCTTAGGTTCTGGCCAAGGCCCACATCTCTCATTTGGCTGAGAAGCACCAGGAGTAGGTGATGGTCTCTATTGGGAGCAGCGTTTTCTGGCTCAGATGGGCTGTTTTTACTGATAGAGCTGGAGATACCCAGTTTTGTTTTTTTAATAACTCACTATAGAATAAACAAGGAAAATTATACAATCATCTCAAGAGATGTAGAAAGATCATTTTGTAACATTCAGCATCCATGGCAGGCAGGCCTGGAACTCAGCCCCAGCAGGACCTTCCTTCTGCCTCTGAGTGCCAGTTTGAAATTTTTTTTTATCTTTGGTTGTTTTTTCCATTGGAGGATAATTGCTTTACAATATTGTGTTGCTTTCTGCCCTACATCAGCATGAATCAGCCACAGGGAGATGTCCAGTTTGTCCTTAGTGAATCTGGCTGAGGCTCGGCAGCCAGATGGCAGCTCAGCTATCTGCCCAGCGAAGTGGCCTTCGTAGGGTTAACGCAGCTGTCTTTACTGACGCAGTTTCATCTTCCTTCTCCGGGCTCGGCTCGGATGTCCAAGGCTTCCTGCCTGAATTTTCTCCCTGGGGGCTGCTCGGAGACAAGCTTTCTCTTCCCAAAGTCTCCTGTGTTCTCTGTCTTGTTACTCCAGGGAAGGCAGGAGTGCTGGGTGGGCAGCATGTGCTTAGGGCAGGGGCGAGGGGGAGGGCTCCCTCTGAAATAGCTGCATGGCCTGGAGAGCAGCTGGGCACATCTGGCGGCACCGAGCCTGCTTCTGTTTATCAGCCCGAAACTCTGAGTCACTTGGGGTAAAGGGAGGAGAGGAAAGAGGCTCCAGGGAGTGGGCCTGGCTCCTGCCTCTGCCTGTTACAGGTGTGCTTACAGGCAGGGGAGCGGAGGGGTCACCATAAAAGGCAGGGAGACCTGAAGGATCACCGGCGTCCTCCTGGGAGGTGGTGCTGGGCCTGTCCGGGAAGACATATCAGCAGTGACCTTTGTTCCTGGCAACGGACTAGGCTCACCAGCCACTGCAGCCTCATCCCCAGCTGGTCTCCAACGCAATGGGACAATGGGTTTGATGTGCTGGGTGCTGCCTCCCCTCTGGGTGGGCCAGCCTGGGGTCTACTTGCCATCTGAGGCCACACTGGGTGTGCACAGACCACAGACAGGTGTCACTCAGGCCCAAGCCTGGTCCCAGCTGTCATTTCTCTGCTGTGCCCCCTCACCCGGTGGAGCCTCAGTTTCCCCATCTGTAAATTGGGAAGCAGAACATGTGGTTTGAAACGCACTTGTGAGGATGTTGGCTGTCTTGAAAGGCACCAGGTCAGCCCTCACCGGGGTGCAGCTTCTCTCTTCCCTCTTCCTGGCTGCTGGACTCTGGAGGTCAGCACCCGAGACAAGGGAGCTGGACAGACCAAGGAGGAGTCACCTCGCTGGTACAGTCAGGCCAGCTATTCACGACCCTCAAGTGTCCCCAAGTCTCTGAATAGTAGCAGTGACTCCCCTGAGGCCTGCTCCACCCCGAGGAGAGAACATACCCTGGGGGAATACTGATACCTAGCCATGGCCACTGACATTGAGCACCCATTGTGTGGCCAGGTGCCCGGCTGGGTTGGTGGTGGGAGGTGGTGCTGCCCCATTTTACAGATGAGGATGGGGGTTCAGCTGAGCAGTGAATGGCCCAGGAGTATGTAGCTGAGGTCTGAACTGATTGGTGGGACTCAGAATTCTGGGGAAGGCTTCTGAGCTGGGGTGCCGGAGAGATGGGGTTCTTAAGGCCTGAGCCTCTGAGGTCACTCATGATCCTGCCCCATATGCAGAAGATTCTGGAGTCTCTGAGGCTCCCAGAGAAACCTGTCTGACTGCTTCCCTGCCCCACCCGCTTTCCCAGTTTCCCACCCAGTGCCTGGGGTGTAGTTGCCTCACCTTACAGCCCTTCCCAGGAGCCCCAGTGGATGGGGGTGGGCCTTCGAGACCCTAGAAGTTGCTGGAGGCTCCGAGTGAGGTCTCTTGCCCTCAGGGTTTGGGGCTGTGGGCCGCAAGGTGAGTGAGCCTGTTACCGCCAAAATCTTGGCTTTCTCTGCCCATTGAAAGTGAAAGTGAAGTCGCTCAGTCGTGTCCGACTCTTTGCGACCCCGTGGACTGTAGCCCATCAGGCTCTTCCATCCATGGGATTCTCCAGGCAAGAATACTGGAGTGGGTTGCTATTTCCTTTTACCAGGAGATCTTCCTGACCCAGGGATCGAACCCAGGTCTCCCATATTGCGGGCAGACGCTTTAACCTCTGAGCCANGGACTGTAGCCCATCAGGCTCTTCCATCCATGGGATTCTCCAGGCAAGAATACTGGAGTGGGTTGCTATTTCCTTTTACCAGGAGATCTTCCTGACCCAGGGATCGAACCCAGGTCTCCCATATTGCGGGCAGACGCTTTAACCTCTGAGCCACCAAGGAAGCCTGAATTTAAAAATACAGAGATAGAGCTTAGAGGAAATAGAAAGGTAGCTTTACTCCTCAGCCGGCAGCAGGGGAGAACACAGTAGGTTTGTGCCTCAAGAACTGTTTCCCCCTCTTCCATAAGGAATCTGAAGGGTTATATAAAATGGAGGCTTGCAGTCAGGGGTAGGTGAAGAAACAAAGGTATAAGGATTTTGCAGCCTCTTCCTGCATTGTTTCAAAAGCAGTCATAGGTAGGCTGGCATCAGGTAGCCCAGTAATTTTGTCTGGCAGTCCCAGTCCCAAAGCCCGGTAGTTGAGCCCATTGTCTTTTGTGTATTGTAGTGTGGCCTTCTTTCTGTAATGCAAAAAGAGAGAAAACTACCAGGGGTGGTCTGCAAAGAGAGTGCTGTGAAGGTGAGCAGCAGATACAGGATGTAATTAGCATGAAATCAAAGGATGATAGACACAAATTATAGCTTAAGCGAAGTTAGGGGGCAAAAAAGCGAACTTAGTGAGACTACAGGTTTATTGCCGTTCAGTTGCTAAGTTGTGTCTGACTCTCCGTGACCTCGTGGACAGCAACACCCCAGGCTTCCCTGTCCTTCCCTGATAAGGAACAGTTAAAGTGAAAACTAGGGGTAATCTGGCCTGCTCACTCTTCTCTTCATGATGGTCTTTGTTCTCAGGAAAGAAAAGAAAAACTCATTCTCCTTTGTTCCTTTTCACTGCAATAAACCCAGGGCTGGGTTGGAGCATCTGGCCCTTTAAGGCACCTGTCCCCTGGGGTTCATCCCACCCTGGGCTGGAGGTCAGAGATACAAGCCCAGGACTCACACTGGGTGTCCCATCCTGGGCAGTCCTCCCTGGATTTGGTCCCTTCTGCCTCCCACCCTCCTCCACAGCCCACTGGGGCCCTTGGGGCCATGGCTGGGGGAAAGGGTGACGGCAGGGCCTGGGGAGAGGCTGGAGATGGGGGCCGTGCCAAGTGATGGGATGTCCCGCCTGGTCAGCTAATTTCCTGCCCCTCTTCTGTGTCCCCAGCAGCCACCATGGAGGTGATGAACCTGATCGAACAGCCCATCAAGGTGACCGAGTGGCAGCAGACATATACTTACGACTCTGGCATCCACTCGGGGGCCAACACCTGTGTGCCCTCAGTCAGCAGCAAGGGCCTCATGGAGGAGGACGAGGCCTGCGGGCGCCAGTACACGCTCAAGAAGACCACCACCTACACCCAGTCGGTGCCCCCAGGCCAAGGTCAGGACCCCTGGGGACTCTTCTGTGGGGCTCTCCCCGCAGAAAAGCAACTGGCTCCTGGAGGGAGGTGAGGGCCAAAGGAGGCAGACCTCAGGAGGCTCCCAGTCTTCGGAGGGAGGCCCAGCTCCGGTGCTTAGACTCAGCAGTTTGAGGGAGGGGGCAGAGCATCTTCACAGCGCCCCTCCCTCTGGGAGGGAGGCAGATCCTCGTCCCGTGAACCTCTAATAAGAAGGGTAGGCATAGACCCTGCACACCAGTCTTATGGAAGAGGTACGGTCCTTGCCCTCACCCTCAGGGAACCCAGAGGCGAGGGGAAGACACAGTCCTTTTGCTCAAGTACGCAGCGAGGGCAGAGCCCAGTTCTGGGGCTTGGTCAGGGTGGGGATGCCTGCCAGCCCAGGGTGCCCTGCCTCTCTTAGGGAAAGGAGGGTCCAGTCCCATCTGTAGCCCACTGGCTCTAGGGCCCTGAATGGTGCGGTACGGTGAGCCTTGGGAGCTGGGGGAGGAAGGGGATTAGGTGGTGGGAGCCTGGGCCACTGCTGTGCTCAGCCTCTGCACCCCAGGGAGCTCCTTCTGCCAGCACGCAGAGGCCTCTTGGCTTGGCAGGGCCAGGCATTGCATTGGTTGCTAAAGTGCAGTATCCAGGCCGGAAAGCCATGTGGATGTCCCCTCCTTCTCAACTAATGGGAGTGGGGGACCTCTGTCTCCCTCCCTTCTGGGCTTTGGGACACTCACCAGGGCAGGGCTGCCTGGAAAACTGGGGTACCTGCCTCTGGGACTTCCAGACTTACCAGGGGGTGGAGCCTGGACCGACCTGAGAGCCCTTCTCCTGTTTTGTGAATCCCACAGTCCCAACTTGCCCTGTCACCCATTGTATTCTATTGGGGGGCCCTCTGAGCCTCTATTTGCTACTGCTGCTGAGTCACTTCAGTCATACCCGACTCTGTGACCCGCATGAACCACAGCCCTCCGGGCTCCTCTGGTCATGGAATTCTTCAGGCAAGAATACTGGAGTGGGTTGCCATGCCCTTCTCCAGGGGCTCTTCCTGTATCTCCTGCGTCACAGGCAGATTCTTTACCACTCAGCCACCAGGGAAGCCCCTGGGCCTCCACTTAGCTGACCATATAATGGGAGAATTGCCTCCTTTGGGGAGGTTGAGGGTATAATTAGAATCACAAGATTTCAGGGTTGGAAAGAGACAGAGGTTGTATCATCCTACCCCTACCTGATTGTTAAGGGAGGGGCAGAGAGTCAGGGTTGGGTTCTGGAGTCAGGCTGTCTGGGTTCGGGTCCCAGCTTGGGTTCTTATAACCTCTCTGTGTCTCAGTTTTCCCGTCTGTAAAGTGGAGATAATGATAGTCCTTGCCTTGTAGGATTGTAAGATTAAATGAGAAAAATATAAGGACAGCACTCAATTCACAGCTGGGCACATAATAAGTATAGGCATAGAACTTCCTTGGTGGTCCAGTGGTTAAGGCTCTGTGCTGCCAATGCAGGCTACGTGGGTTCAATCCCTGATCGGGGAACTGAGANTTGCCTTGTAGGATTGTAAGATTAAATGAGAAAAATATAAGGACAGCACTCAATTCACAGCTGGGCACATAATAAGTATAGGCATAGAACTTCCTTGGTGGTCCAGTGGTTAAGGCTCTGTGCTGCCAATGCAGGCTACGTGGGTTCAATCCCTGATCGGGGAACTGAGATCCCACATGCTGTGCAGCATGGCCAAAAGACCTTTAAAATAGTATAGGCACACATTTTTTTTTTTTTTTTACAAATTGAAGATTTGTGATAACTGCACGGATCAAGTCTATATGAGCCATTTTCCCAGCAGTATTTATTTGCTTACTTCATGTCTCTGTATCACATGTTAGTAATTCCTGCAATATTTCAAACATTTTCATGATGATTATCTTTGTGATGGTAATCTGTGATCAGTGATCTTTGATAATGCTGCTATGACTTGTTGAAGACTCAGATGATGGTCATCATTTTTTGGCAATAAAATATTTTAAAATTAAGATATGCACATTTTTTGGACACAGTCCTATCGCACACAAAATACTACAAATAGTGTAAACATAAGTTTTATATGCAGTAGGCAACCAAAAAATTCATGACTCACCTTACTGCAATGTTCACTTCTTTACTGTAGTGGTTCGGTTCAGTTCAGTCGCTCAGTCGTGTCCGACTCTTTGCGACCCCATGAATCGCAGCACACCAGCCCTCCCNAGGATGTTGGCAATTTGATCTCTGGTTCCTCTGCCTTTTCTAAAATCAGCTTGAACATCAGGGAGTTCACAGTTCACGTATTGCTGAAGCCTGGCTTTGAGAATTTTGAGCATTACTTTACTAGCATGTGAGATGAGTGCAATTGTGCGGTAGTTTGAACATTCTTTGTAGGGAACTACGTATCTTTTATATATTATAAGTTATATAACCATATCTTTTAGGTATGCCTGTACTCAAAAAATATTAACTATTCCTTTTAATAATAATAAACTCTGAGCTTATTTTTAGTGATATGTGCCAGGCACACGCATCCTTTCTTTTAAGAACAATTCACACCTATTATGTCATTTAGTTCTCATAAGAATTCCCTGTGATGAACAGAACAGGAGGTGCCCCATTTTATCGCTGATGACCTGAGGTGATGATGACCTCCTCAAGGTCACTGGTTAAAGGCAGAACTGTGAGTGGAAGTCAGCCCAGATGCCTGCTCCCCAGTGTCCCCCTGCCCGTGTCCTGCAACTCAGTCCCTCTCTGCTGGCCCCCAGGTGACCTGGAGTACCAGATGTCCACGACCGCCAGAGCCAAGAGGGTGCGGGAGGCCATGTGTCCTGGTGTGACAGGAGAGGACAGCTCGCTGCTGCTGGCCACCCAGGTGGAGGGGCAGACCACCAACCTGCAGCGGCTGGCCGAGCCGTCCCAGCTCCTCAAGTCGGCCATCGTGCACCTGATCAACTACCAGGACGACGCTGAGCTGGCCACCCGGGCCCTGCCTGAGCTCACCAAGCTGCTCAATGATGAGGACCCGGTCTGTGAGGGCCTGGCCAGGGTGGGGGCAGGACAGGGAGGGGAGAGTCAGGGGTCGCCCTGCCCGGGTGGAGAGAGGTCAGTGACCCAGAGCCTCATCGGTGGGAAGTCTGACCCGGGTCTGTCTGAGCTTTGTGGAGGTGTCTCCTGGCCCTTCCTTCTCACAATGACAGCTGTCTCGGCTTATCTGCTCACTCCCTCCCCTCCTCCTCCTTACCCCCCAAGGTGGTGGTGACCAAGGCGGCCATGATCGTGAACCAGCTGTCGAAGAAGGAGGCGTCTCGGCGGGCACTGATGGGCTCGCCCCAGCTGGTGGCGGCCGTCGTGCGCACCATGCAGAACACCAGCGACCTGGACACGGCCCGCTGCACCACCAGCATCCTGCACAACCTCTCCCACCACCGTGAGGGGCTGCTTGCCATCTTCAAGTCGGGCGGCATCCCTGCCCTGGTCCGCATGCTCAGGTACCCACTCCTACTCCCCACAGGAGCCACGGGCGTCCCCTCCCTTAGACTTCCCTGGTCTTCCATAGATTTATTGAGTACCTACTGTGCCAGGTGCAGAACCAGGCTCAGTCCTGATGCTCAGCTGCCCACAGCCTAGCAGGCGATACAGGCAGGTAACTCTCAGGCTATTTATCAGGACACAGTGTAGATGAGGGCAAAGGTGTGCCCTAGATTGGTCAATGGAGCTCCAAGCAGCTGTTCACTTTGATGGCAGGGGGTTGACAGAAGAGAGGACTTCGACTGGTGCAGATGATGGGAAGAGTATTCCAGGCAGAGGGAACAGCTTGTGCAAAATCCCTTGCTACCTTTATCTTTCCCTGCCTTGCAACGTTGAATGCCTTTGTTCCTGAGCCCCATACCCAGCTGCAAGTTCCTTAAGGGTGGAGATACTGATCTTACTCCTCTCTGAGTCCCTTGCAGGCCTTTCTAGCACGGCAGTTACTCAGGTGTCCAGGGGACCAACTCAGTAGGGACAGGTATGCTTAGCACCGAGCTGGGAGTCCAGAGCAAGAGGAGTCACGGTCTCAGTGGATCGAGGAGAGGTGCTGTGTGCTCTGCTCATAGAAATGAGACTGGACTCAAGGGACAATGAAGGTTTAGTAAAGAGCTCTTTCCATAGAGGTGTCAGTACTGGGGAAGGCTTCCTGCAGGATGTGACCCACGTTTACCTGGAACCTGACTCACATGAACCCTCTGCCCCCGTCCCAGCTCCCCTGTGGAGTCGGTCTTGTTCTATGCCATCACCACGCTGCACAACCTGCTGCTCTACCAGGAGGGTGCCAAGATGGCAGTGCGCCTGGCAGACGGGCTGCAGAAGATGGTGCCCCTGCTCAACAAGAACAACCCCAAGTTCCTGGCTATCACCACTGACTGCCTGCAGCTCCTGGCCTATGGCAACCAGGAGAGCAAGGTGGGCTGAGCCCTGTCGTCCTCACACAACCATGTGCTTCCTCCAGTGATTCTGGCCCCCAACCGAGACCTGCATCCCCCAAGCCACCCCCCTCCATCCAACTGCAGCTTCGGGTCTTTGCTTCCTTACTCTTTTTAGGTTAAATGTATATATGTAAATTCTGATATAATGTTTCATCATACTACTGAATATTTTGAGGATAAGGGAAAGAAAAAATGATCCTCACACAACCATGTGTTTCCTGCAGTGCTTTCCTGTGGGCATTTTTTATACAGCTGTAGTCATGACAATTTACAACTTGGCATGTTTTCTACTAATGTATGCTATTAAAATTATTATTATTGTTTCTTGCTACTCTGTCCTCAAAACCTTTACAAGAGCTCCTTTTATAAGGGCAAATAACATTTGATTAAATGGAGACTCCAGACTTTATCCTGAGGAAGGGCATTTAGGTTGCTCCTGATTTTCAATTTTTATGAACAGTGCTGTAATGAACGTGTTCAAGACACAGCTTTTCCCAAAAAGTAGAAATGTTTTTCACCAGTAGAGTTAAGGATTTTTAATATTTCTAAGCTTTTACAAAAATTTCCAGGTACTTTCCAAAGGGATTCCCTTATTTACAATGCCATCAGCAGCCATGTATGTTAGTAGTCTCACCTCATCCTTGCCAGCATTGTGTATTATCATTTTTTTCAATATTTGGCTTATTTAACACTCACAAAAGCTATTCAGGTTTTGGATAAAGCTCAGTAATAACAGCTCTGTCAGCTACCCTCCCTTCTTTCCTTGTTCTTGCCAGAGACCCTATGTGTCTCACACTCATTTCCCCCCTCCCCCCACAGCTCATCATCCTGGCCAATGGAGGACCCCAGGCCCTCGTCCAGATCATGCGCAACTACAGTTATGAGAAGCTGCTCTGGACCACCAGCCGCGTGCTCAAAGTGCTGTCCGTGTGTCCCAGCAACAAGCCTGCCATTGTGGAGGCTGGTGAGTACTGCAGCCCGTGAGGATGGCCCATGTAGCCAGGTGGGTGGGAGCGGGGCCCCTAACCAGCCACCAGGCTCAGTCCGCTGTGCTCCCCTGTGGCTGACATGTGCTCATCTTCTGCCCCAGGTGGGATGCAGGCCCTGGGCAAGCACCTGACGAGCAACAGCCCCCGCCTCGTGCAGAACTGCCTGTGGACCCTGCGCAACCTCTCGGATGTGGCCACCAAGCAGGTGAGGGAGGTGATCAGGCCTGTGTCCTCCTCCTCAGCTATCTTACTGCGTCCAGCCTCCTGTCTGGGAGTCTGACCTTAGGAGCCTGAGGCCCCTAAATCTTGCTCCACTGTGGCTGAGGCTGGAAGTGCCCTTCATCCCTTTAGCTAAAGGCTCTAACCCCTCTGAGGGGTTTCAGAAGAGAACTAGAGGAAAGGGGCTGATGGTTCCAAGCTGGGGTTCAGCTGGTACCAGAGGAGCAGTTATGCCCTAGACTTTGGGCAGGGAGCAGTAGTGTGCAGGCGATGGCTTGGGGGCCCTGGTGGCTAAAAACAACTTAAGGAAAAATGCAGTTTCGGGACAAGTCTTCTGGTTCCTCCTTTAGACCTGTCTGTCATTGCTAAGAATTTACATCAGTAGGCTGCTTATTGAGTACCCTCCATGTTCTAGGCTCAGTTAAGCACCTGGGACACTGGCTTCTTTACCCCTTTCAGTACCTGGAGGTAGACTGTGGGGCTTGTTGTCAGCTGAAGAAACAAAGGCTCGTGTGGTACATATATACAGTGGAATATTACTCAGTCATTAAAAAGAATGAAGTAATGTCATTTTGCAGCAACATGGATTGACCTAGAGGTTTTTATACTAAGTGAAGTAAGTTGGACAGAGAAAGACAAATATATGACATCACTTGCATGCAGACTCAAAAAAATGATACAAACGAACTGATCTGTAAAACAGAAACAGACTCACAAACTTGGGGAATGAATTTATAGTTACTAGGGTGAAGATTGGGGGACAGGGATGGATTGGGAGTTTGGGATTGACATGTGCACACTGATATATTTAAAATAGATAACCAACAAGGACCTACTGTATAGCACAGGGATCTCTGCTCAGTACTCTGTAATGGCCTAAATGGGAAAAGAATTTGAAAAATAATAGATACTATATAACTGAATCACTTTGTTATACAACTGAAACTAACACAACATTGTTGATCAACTATACTCCAGTATAAAATAAAAATATTAAAAAAATTTTCAACTATATCCAATATAAGATAAAAGTTTAAAAAAGAACATTTTCAATGGTACTCCAAGAAAAAAAAAAATTTAAAAAAAAAAGAAATTTTTCATAGAAAACAAAGAAGAAGAAAGAAGAAACAGGCTCAGGGAGTTAAGAAATGGCCTTGGTCATGGCTAATAGACAGCAGAGTTGGGATTTGAACTCAGGACTGTCTGTCCCCAGCGCCTGGGGATTTATATTCTACCACAAGGCCCACATGGCTCTCCCTGGGAAATGAGGTTTCTGGCTTAGGGATGTCTCCTGAAGGCAGATTTGGCTTGGGGACCACTGAGTGTGCAGCAGCAAAGGCCCAGAAAGGGGAGAAGCATATAAAAGTGGTTCAAGTGGGCCACTGAAGCGTGGCTCAACAACTTCATTCGGGCCAGGGGCCTCCCTTGGCCTGAGTCGAGTCCTGTTGGATCTGAGGACTCAGAGGAGGAGTCAGAGGGGCTGGAGAAGAGAGCATGGGGCTTAGAGATAGGCTTGGGTTCAGATCTGGCCCATGAGCTGTGAGTGTGAGCCAGGCCCTCAAGCTCTCTCAGCCCCAGATCCTCCATGGGTAGACCTGCCGTCTCACGGGGTGTCGGCAGGATTGTGCGACTAAAGATTCTCAGGGCCCAGGGAGTCTGTACTGAGTGGGCTGGAGACCCCCACTGAGGCCATCTCGCTCCCCTGGACATGCTTGGAAGCCCCTGCGTTTGGGGTTTCCCCTCACTCTCCACTGCTTTCCCCAACCCCAGGAGGGCCTGGAGAGCGTGCTGAAGATTCTGGTGAACCAGCTGAGCGTGGACGACGTCAACGTCCTCACCTGTGCCACGGGCACTCTGTCCAACCTGACGTGCAACAACAGCAAGAACAAGACGCTGGTGACGCAGAACAGCGGCGTGGAGGCGCTCATCCATGCCATCCTGCGTGCGGGCGACAAGGACGACATCGCGGAGCCTGCCGTCTGCGCCCTGCGCCACCTCACCAGCCGCCACCCCGAGGCTGAGATGGCCCAGAACTCCGTGCGTCTCAACTATGGCATCCCAGCCATCGTCAAGCTGCTCAACCAGCCCAACCAGTGGCCACTGGTCAAGGTACTGCCCGCTGCCTGGTGGGGCCAGGCGAGGGGAGGAGCCCCGAAGACAGGATTAGAGCCTCCACAGTCCATGATGGCTCTGCTCCCGAGACCCAGAATCCTTCTGTCTTGTAGCTCGGCCATCAGCTAGAATAGAGCTTCAGAGTTGAAGGCGCACAGGACCTCCCTGGGCAGTCTCAGTTCAACTGCAGGCTCAGATTCGGTAGGCCTGGGGTGGGCCTGAGACTCTATTTCTAATGAGCCCCCAGGTGATTTTGGTGGTCCACGGGGCACAGTCGTTATGCTAGAGGGTCTGGACGCTCAAAGTCGTCCTCATATGAATGGATGGGTGAGATCACCCTCATCCATGCATTCTAGCCCCGGAGATGTGGAGAAGCCCTGAAGGGCTGGCAGTGATCAGAAAGTGAGACCGCTTCAGCCGACACTCAGCAACTTGTTCCTTTGGCCACGCGTGGATGGAAGGGTGTCAGTACTGTGACATGAGTCCTGCTCAAACTCAGGAAGGATGCTAAAGAGACAAAGGGTAGAGAGGGTTCTGGGGACACTTGGAGGCTGCCTGGGAAGAGGACAGATGTGTCAGTTCCCTGTCACAGACAGGGGAGGGGAGGGTGAGCCAGGGCAGAGCTATAGGTGTGTGACACCTGATGTAAGAGAGTGAGGGAGCTACTATAGACAAGGTCTTGTCAGAGGGCCCGGAGCCAGCTGGCAGGGTAGGAGCCTGGGGCAGAGACCTCGTTCCAGATCCCACTACTTCAGCTGGATTACATTGTGAGTGTCATCAATGCAGGGGGCTTTCGGGTCAACACTTGCGAGGACTCCCTGATAATCAGAGTTTGCGAACCATCAGAAAAGCAAGACTATATTGTCCGTGAGGGAGTGTTGAGAGAGAGGGAACAGGGGTGAGGGTCAAGGCATGGGAGCTGGTGGAATATTCTGGAATGGAGTATCATTTTAGCAAGGGCTATTAGAGTCTGACATGAGGACCAACAAGATCGTATGGAATAAGGGGCATGGGCTGGGAGAAGCATCATTCTCTGGAGACCTTCCAGCACATCCACGGCTGGCCTGGATGAGGGGGAAGGAGGAGATGATGCTGGAGAAGTGGGATCCTCCAGATGTCCACGAAATGCCCTTGACGGGTGCCCCTTTTCTTGCCAGGCAANGAGGACTCCCTGATAATCAGAGTTTGCGAACCATCAGAAAAGCAAGACTATATTGTCCGTGAGGGAGTGTTGAGAGAGAGGGAACAGGGGTGAGGGTCAAGGCATGGGAGCTGGTGGAATATTCTGGAATGGAGTATCATTTTAGCAAGGGCTATTAGAGTCTGACATGAGGACCAACAAGATCGTATGGAATAAGGGGCATGGGCTGGGAGAAGCATCATTCTCTGGAGACCTTCCAGCACATCCACGGCTGGCCTGGATGAGGGGGAAGGAGGAGATGATGCTGGAGAAGTGGGATCCTCCAGATGTCCACGAAATGCCCTTGACGGGTGCCCCTTTTCTTGCCAGGCAACCATTGGCCTGATCAGGAATCTGGCCCTGTGCCCAGCCAACCATGCCCCACTGCAGGAGGCAGCGGTCATTCCCTGCCTTGTCCAACTGCTGGTCAAGGCCCATCAGGATGCCCAGCGTCATGTGGCTGCTGGCACACAGCAGCCCTACACGGTAAGTGAGCTGCTGGGGCCTGTGACCGCCTGCCCTGAGAGTCTGGCTGCCTTCTGTGTGAACGTGTGCACACATGAGTGCGTGACTAGGGGGGCAAGTTGCGATTGAGGCCAACTCCAAGGACCAGTGAGGTTTGCCAGTGTCCTGGCAGGGGGTGACCGCTCCCTAGGCTCACTGTTGCTATACCCCAATGGCTCCTCTTGTGCAGGATGGCGTGAGGATGGAGGAGATTGTGGAAGGCTGCACTGGAGCCCTGCACATCCTCGCCCGGGATCCCATGAACCGCATGGAGATCTTCCGACTCAACACCATTCCCCTGTTTGTGCAGGTGAGTCTAGGGCAGGTGGGCAGGAGAGGTTTCCCCTAACACTTGCTTTTCCCCACTGCTGAAATGGGAATGTTTGAGGCAGTCTGGGCCAAGCATCAAGAGGTCTTTGGAAGCATTTGGAGAAAAGTGGCCACACCAGACGTGATCACTTAGCAAACTCCAGCATGGGAAAGGCTTTCCAAGCTCAGAGGTAAAGGAAGCGTCCACAAACGAAAACAGCAAGTATTCTTAATGTCAGAAACAACATTAAGGTTTTAATGTCAGAAGTAGCCTAACATAATTGAAAAGTAAACAGCACACTGGAAAAATATTTGCAAGCCTCGCAACAGACAAGAGTTTAATATCTTTCATATAAAAGGCTCATTAATACTAAACCTCAGTAGCTATCTACAGAGAGGCACATGTAATTCCCAGGTGGTTCATAAACAAACAGTGCACTCTCCACCCCAGGAGTTTAACAGAAGTGAAGCTTATCCCACAGGGAGAGTCCATTTTCCACTATCAAACTGGCAAAGAAAAAGAAAATGGGAGTGCTTTGTGCTAGTGAAGACGCGATAAAACGGGCAGTCTTATGCCCTGCTGGTGGGAAGCTAATGTGGTAAAACGTCTCCAGGAAGCAACTTTGTGATGTGTAGAGACAGCCTTGAAAATATTGGTATTCTTTGATCACGTAGTACAAGTCTGGGACTCTCTATGAAGTAATATAATTTAAAATGTGGCATAAATGTATATGTGCCCCTGACAATTGCACTGTTACTAACAATGATTGAAATTAACTGACCAGTGATAAGAGAATGGTTAAAAAAAAAGAATAGTCCATTAGATCATGTGGACATAGACAATGGTGTTGCAGAATTTTCAGTTGTTGAATTTTTTTCCTTGAATTATTAATATTCAGTGTAAGGAACTTGTGCTGGTAGCTATTTCCACTTGTGATGGATGAGGTTTTTTTTTAATTTCCATGGTTGTTTTGCTTTGTAGCATTCTCCTTCTCTCTTGAGTACCAGTATGAACTCATAAATATTTTTTGTTTTTTGGCCATGTTCCTTCTCAGGCTGGCAGTTATTTCCCTGAACAAGGATCAAACCCAGGCCCCTTGCAGAGTGGGATAGCAGAGTCTTAGCCACTGGGCCACTGGGGAAGTCCCTGAACTCATAGATTTTTAAGGAAAAGTTACTGAATAATGTGGGAAAATGCTTTATGCTACAAAGTCTGATTAAAAAACAGGAATCAGGGACTTCTCTGGTGGTCCATTGGTCAAGACTTCCCCTTCCAGTGCAGGGGGTACAGATTTGATCCCTGGTTGGGGAGCCAAGATTCCACACGCCTGGAGGTCAAACAAAACACAACGAAACATAAAACAGAAACAATATTATAACAAATTAAAGAAAAAATGGTCCACATCAAAAAAAAGTCTTAAAGAAAAGAATCAAATATGTGTTTATGACTATGATGAAAATCCAATGGAAAGGAGCTGTGTCTGGGTAGGGGGTTGTGGCGGTGTTTTTAAATTAGAAGAATTTTTAAAAAATCTTTTGGCCTTACCTCAAGGCTTATAGAATCTTAGTTCCCCAAGGAGGGATTGCACCCACGCCCTGGTACTGAAAATAGTCTTAACACTGGATCACCAGGGAATCCCCTGCGTTTCCTTTCTTTAGATTTTGCTTAGACTTTTCACACTTTTTACTATGGGCTTGAGTTATCTCCGAAAACGGGAGGCGGAGATTGGCAGGGGGTGAGGTGTGCTGCTGGCTCGCCTCCCGCCCACCCGCGCCCCTCTCCGCAGCTCCTCTACTCCTCGGTGGAGAACATCCAGCGCGTGGCCGCCGGGGTGCTGTGCGAGCTGGCCCAGGACAAGGAGGCGGCGGACGCCATTGATGCGGAGGGCGCGTCGGCCCCGCTCATGGAGCTACTGCACTCGCGCAATGAGGGCACCGGTGAGGGGCTGGGCTAGGCGCAAGGGCGCGAGGAGGGCGGCTGGGCAAGGTGGAGGCAGGCACCTGAGCTGCCTGGCCTGTCCTTTTCCCTGCTCAGCCACCTACGCCGCTGCCGTCTTGTTCCGCATCTCCGAGGACAAGAACCCAGATTACCGCAAACGGGTGTCTGTGGAGCTCACTAACTCCCTCTTCAAGCATGACCCTGCTGCCTGGGAGGCTGTGAGTATCCTGAGTTGGGTCGCAGCGTCTGGCTGTGCAAGTTGCATACTGCACAAGGACGGCACTTTGTCCAGGCTGTGTGTGTGTGTGGGGGGGGGGGGGGGGTTACCATCTTGTCAGCTTCATAATTTTAATTTTTTTTTTTAATATGCCGAATGGGGGATCTTAGTTCCCCGACTAGGGTTTGAACCTGGGCCCCCTGCAGTGGAAATGCAGAGTCCTAACCACTGGATTGCCAGGGAATTCTCAATAGATTTTAATTTTATAATTGAATCATTTATGACAATTCCAAGCAGATGAAAGTAATAGGTTGGACCATCTACTGTTTTTGACCTACAAAATGGCAATGTTATGTTCAAACTGATTTAAAGTGTTGGGGCAGGAGTGCCTTTCCCTAACTTGCACAAAGGTGCTGTTACAGGCTGACGGCTGCCCTGATCCTGTGTGGGGCTGCTCCTGACGCCCATTCTCTAATCCTCTCCCTGCCACTTCCCTCCCCAGGGCTGCTCTAATGCTGCAGGTACCTCCAAGGGGTCTTTGCTTTTCCTTTGGCCCCCCTTTATCTGTTGTTTTTTGGTTGCACAGCATGGGGGTCTTAGTTCCCTGACCAGGGATCAAACCCGTGCCCCTTGCATTGTAAGTGTCTTAGCCACTGGACCACCAGGGAAGACCTCCTTGGCTCCTCTGGAGAAACATCTCTTGCTGCTCTTCTCTCCCCACCTCCCCCGCCCCAGTCCAGAGCCTGTGTTTCCTCTGTTCCTCTCTCTCCTAATGTTTCTCTCTGTCTCCATCCTCAGGCCCAGAGCATGATACCCATGAATGAACCCTATGCTGATGGTAAGTGGTTGCAGAGTTGCTCGGGACCCTGGAGTGCTGGGGCACAGGGGTGTCCTGTGTGGGTGTGTGTGAGCGAGGGAGCAGCTTTTTGTCCCCAAGGCCAAAGGACCAATGACATTCACCGTAGTGTTCCCACCAACTACTGACCAGGTCCTTGACTTGAAGTCCAGGTCCCTCAGTGGGGGTGGGGAGGTCCGGCCCACTGGGGCAGGAAGGGGTGGAAGGTGTGGCTGAGGGCTGTCCAGACCCTCGCAGAATAGCCTGAGACCCTTCTCCTTGCCAGACATGGACGCCACCTACCGCCCCATGTACTCAAGCGACGTGCCCATGGACCCACTGGAGATGCACATGGACATGGATGGGGACTATCCCATTGACACCTACAGCGACGGCCTCAGGCCCCCCTACCCAGCTGCAGACCACATGCTGGCCTAGCTGCCCGGACCCTAGTATGGCGCCCCTCCCCCTGCTTTGCAGCTCTCTCTCCCGCTGTGGGCTGCTGAGACTTGGGCTTCCCTTCCCTTAGGACCTCCTTCTCGCAGGAGGCCTCTCAGGCTTTCCCTGCAACCCTGGCTCCTTTAGGGGGGAGCAAGCGTGGGGCCCCTGGGTGCTGAGCTGCCGCAGGGAAGGCATGCCTTGCCTGCCTTGTTCTATTATCTTTGCTCTGGGCAGCGAGTTCCTGCCCCTTCTGTGGATGGCGGGTGGGTGACACAGGAGTGGCACGAGCTCCCAGGGGCCATGGAACTGGCCTAACCCCTGTGTCTATGTCTGCTCCCCCACCCCCCCCAGGTGCGGTTCCCCATCTGAGAGGTTCTCCGTGCAGGTGATGGGGCCAGATAGCCAAGTGCCTGAACCTGGGCAGCAGGGCTGCAACTTCCTGCTGAGCCCCGTGCCTCCAGAGGTCCTCTGTGGGGTCTTTCTTGGGATGGTGATCTGCTCCTGCTTTTCTTTTTTGGGGCGTGGGTCCAGGGCCTGATACCCCATTCCCACCCCTGAGGCCCTGGCACTAAAACTTAAGACTGGAGGCACCCACCTTGTCCCCCCCCACAGAAGCTCCCCCATCTTCCCAGGCTGCCCATCTCCAGTGGCTTGGGCCCCACCGCTCTGGCTTCTGATTTGATCACTGAACTCCAACTGTGCTGAGCTCCCGGGATCTCCAGGCTCCAGGTTCAAGGCCAAAAGGCCCAGAATCCAAAGCTTGTCTTGGAAAGTTCAGGGATCCTCTGGGAAGATGGAGTGGAGACATGGAGAGATTGTCCCTGCTCCAGGACACTGCCTGCTCCCTCCCCGGGACACTCTGTTGGCTTTGGCCCCTCCTAGGGGAGCTTGGGGACAGCGCCCTGGAACCCTCCTCCCGCCCACACAACTACCCTAGCTGACCCCTGAGAAGTGCTCTTGGCTGACCCCTCTGGTGTGCGGTGAGGGGCTTTCTCTTCCTTTTCCTATTTCAAACTCCCCACCACCACCTCCTGCACATGGGTGTTGGGGGCTGGGGGAGGTCCCAGCAGAGTTTTATTATGATCGCTTTATGTTTTTGGTTATTGGTTTTTTTTGTATAGACCAAAGCAAAGAGAATAAAACTAACACACTGATCTGATGGGATTTGTTTGAGGGAGAGGATCGAGGGGGACGGAGCTCCCTTAGCCTGGTACCTCCTCAATGGCTGGATCCTGAGTGTCCGTGGCCACCTTGTGTGTAGAAAAGGCAGGAGCGGGGAGAAGCGGAAAGAAAGGAGCATCGGTGAGCCGGAGTTGATTTAATTAATACATATAACTCAAAACCTCAGGAGGGGTGAAGAGCTGACTAGAGGTGAGTGCCCCCTTTGGAGGACTGCTGCTGCTGCTGCTGCTGCTGCTAAGTCGCTTCAGTCCTATCCGACTCTGTGCGACCCCATAGATGCCAGCCCACCAGGCTCCTCCGTCCCTGGGATTCTCCAGGCAAGAATACTGGAGTGGGTTGCCATTTCCTTCTCCAGTGCATGAAAGTGAAAAGTGAAAGTGGTGAAAGTGATTGGAGGACACCAGGCCATATTTATCACTTCAATGGGGAAACCTCCTTGCTGGCCTCTGTCTACAGCCTGCTCTCCCTGCCCAACCCCCACAACCCCCCCATGCAGCCTTAATGAGCACTGGCTGATTTCTCCTGAGCAGAACACTCCATGTGGCCTATGGCTTGGAGGCCAGGCTCCTTTCTGGTCTGTGGTGGGCCCAGCCCAGCCCCTGCCTGCCTCCCCTCCCCTGTTCCTGCAGCCAGCATCTTCCAGAGCTGTTTCTTGACTCCTGATCTTGGCCCATGCTGTTTCCTCTGCTCTCGTTTTATCCATCACAGTGTAACTGACAGCTTATGTGATGGTCCTGCACTCTCGTCCCCAGATTCTCCCTCCTGGAGAGGGCTGAGTATGACACATGTGTGGCCCCTGGGGGCCTGCTGTCACCACATCTATTTCATGTCTACTCCTGCCTGGAGCTCGGGCAGTGGAGGGAGGCAGTGGCCTTGTTGGTGGAGGAGTAGTGGCACAGAGCTATTGGGGACAAAGCAGGGAACCCAATTAGGACGAGGCTGTGAGGTGCAGGCGAGAGGTGATAAGACACTGAGCCGAACTCCACTGAGATGAAATGGGAGGGAGAACAGAAGTTTTAGGGACCACAAGAGGTTTTTTTTTTTTTTTTTGCTACACCATGCAACTTGTGGGATCTTAGTTCCAAAACCAGGAATTGAACCTTGGGAGTAAAAGTGAGGAGTCCTAACCACTGGACCATCAGGGAATTCCCACAAAAAGGTCTTTCTTGAAAGATCAATGCACTTTCTCATACTCTGTGTTCAAGGCCTGTCTGGTCTGCTGGCTTGCTGTAACAAAATACCATAGACTCGTGGCTTAAACCACGGACATTTATTTCTCACAGTTCTGGAGGCTGCAAGTCCAAGATCCAGGTGCCAGTAGATTCCGTGTCTGGTGAGAGTGCACTTCTTGGCTTGCAGATACCACCTTCTTGCTGTGTGCTCACGTGGGCTTTCCGTGATGCCCACTCATGGAGAGAGATTCCCTCCCTCTGCTTTGTTGTTGTTCAGTTGCTGAGTCATGTCTGACCCCGAAGACTACAACATGCCAGGCTTCCCTGTCCTTCACTTTCTCCTGGAGCTTGCTCAAACTCATGTCCATTGAGTCGGTGATGCCATCCAACCATCTCATCCTCTGTTGCCCTCTTCTCCTCTGGCCCTCAATCTTTCTTAGCATCAGGGTCTTTTCCAGTGAGTAGGCTCTTTGCATCAGGTGGCCAAAGTATTGGAGTTTCAGCCTTAGCATCAATCCTTCCAATGAATATTCAGGGTTGATTTCCTTTAGGACTGACTGGTTTGATCTTGCAGTCCAGGGGATTCTCAAGAGTCTTCTCCAGAACACCAATTTGAAAGCATCAGTTCTTTGGTGCTTAGCTTTCTTTATGGTCCAACTCTCATATTCATACATGATTACTGAAAAAAACCCATAGCTTTGACTATACAGACCTTTGTTGGCAAAGTGATGTCTCTGCTTTTTAATACTCTATCTAGGTTTGTCATAGGGCTTCCCCGGTGGCTCAATGGAAAGAATCCACTTGCAATACAGAATCCTCAGGAGACCTGGTGCCGGGGTCCAGCCCCAGTGGATCCAGGGTGATTCGAAGGTGGAGACGGATAGATATCCTAGGAAAAACTTGTTTAATTACAGATAGAGAGGGATTAGAAAATTAGCAGAGAAAAGAGGCTGAANGCTCCTTCTCGGAGAGAAATGGCTATGGGGGAGAGCCCCCCGTAAATCAGAGGTGTAGCTGAGAGCATAAAGCAGACTTTGGTTTTGGAGGTAGATGCTTGGGAACAGGGGATTTCCTGAGGCCTGATCACGCCTTTGCGTATGCCAAGCCTTCTTCCTCATGACCTTTGCCGCGGCCGGAGATCCTCAAGCCTGGTTCAACCCCAGGTTCGGGAGGATCCCCTGGAGGAGGGCATGGCAACTCCAGTATTCTTGCCTGGAGATTCCCATAGATAGAGGAGCCTGATGGGCTCCAGTCCATGAGGTAGCAAAGAGTCAGACACAACTGGAGAGAGTGTGCTCCCATGTACATGTGGACTAGGTTTGTCATGGCTTTCCTTCCAAGGAGCCCTCTTTTAAGGGCACTAATCCCATCATGAGGGCCCCACCCTGTGACCTCATGTAAACCTAGTTACTCCCCAAGACGTCATGTCCAATCACCATCACGCTAGGGGCTAGAACTTCAACAGATGAATTTAGCGTTGGTGAGGGTGGTGGCGACTCAGACATTCAGCCCATGAGATGGTCCTGATAGGAAACACTCAGTTTAGGTTATTTGAGAATTTGATAAAGGGACAGTTTACAAAGGTGTGGACAGTATAGGAACCAGGAAGGCANGGGCTAGAACTTCAACAGATGAATTTAGCGTTGGTGAGGGTGGTGGCGACTCAGACATTCAGCCCATGAGATGGTCCTGATAGGAAACACTCAGTTTAGGTTATTTGAGAATTTGATAAAGGGACAGTTTACAAAGGTGTGGACAGTATAGGAACCAGGAAGGCAGAGGGTAGTGCCCTGGGCTAATTATGGAGACCTCAGCTCCTCTACCTTCGAGCAAGAAGGGAAGGAGTGCTTCTTGGGAACAGCCCTACAGAGGAGATGCCTAATAAGGGAAGACTGTGACCTCACTGCTTCCTACTGGTGTGCCCTGTTTGCCAAACCCAATCAGAAACCAGAGAGCCCATCCCTGTTGTCTTCATGAAGTGCCCCTCTGCCCAGAGCAGAGTGGAGAGAAGATCTGGGGACGCTGTGAAAGGTAACTCCCAGCCCCTGTCTTTCCTAAAGAGGCTTCAAGATGAATTATAAGCACGGATCGCTCATTCAAGTCTCAAGACAGGCAATGAGGACGGGGAGGAAGGGGTGGCACAGCACACGTGGTAAGAGTCCATACCAGCCATGATTGAGCTTCCTCATTAGGTGCTGAGCTTCCTGGCAGCCTGGCCAAAAAGGGAAACAAGACAAGTTAGTAATGGGATGAATTGGCTGCTCCTTCAGTTTTCACATAGGAGTAGTCTCAGCCTCACGACTTTGAGAAAGTCAGTTTGCTTCTCTGAACTTCAATATCCTCTGTAAAATGGGGATATTGCCCACTCCACCTCCTGAGCATGAGGATGCAATGAGAAGGCACAACAATTCCTGCAGGAAGAAGGGGAAAGGGGCTTTTTTCTAGAGAGACATTGCCTTTTCCTTTTCCAGAAAAGATGGCCTCTCCAGGGTCACATCTGGACGTGGGCTGGACACTGTCACATGATGGCTCTCTTTCTACAAGGGAAGCTGGGAAATAGATTATTTCAGCTGCACACATTGCCTCCTTGATTCAAAAAAATCAGGTTTCTGATATTAAGAAAGGGGATATAGAATACCTAGGGTAGACTACCAATGATGTCTGCTGCAACTGGGAATTAGTGTCTGGACCATCTGCTGCCTTTTAGGTGGGTTTGGTTGGGGAACAGCAGAAGAGCTGAGTGCCTGGGTTTCAACAAAAGACGAGTAGCAGATCAGAAGGAAACAGGTTTAGGGGAGGTGGGCAGACTTGATTGAGCCACAGACAAAGAGTAGGAATCTGACCCTGTCCATCTGGAGAGCTAGAGGAAGGTCTCTGCCACCCACACACTCAATATCTTTACCTTGGTATCAACAATACCAGTGCAGACAGACATATCTATGACAAGTGAGGGTCACTTGCTAGGTGGCTGAACCAAGCCCTCCCCCAGGAATGGTGATGAGCCAGGATAAAGGGGCAAAATTCAACGTGAGATTTTAATATCAAGTTGTTAAAATGTATCTTAAAAATAAATTCTTATCTTTAAAATGGCCCTTAAAGTCTGTCAATTAAAAATTGTTACGAAAAATAAGTTATTAAAGGGAGTCTTACATTAAACATTTTAAAAACATTTCTACATGATCTCATCTCTACGGCATATAAATTAGCTTAAAAGATAACAGTAGATAAAATAGCTAGAAGTAAACCAGAAAGAAAAACACCAGTACAGTACACTAATGCATACATATGGAATTTAGAAAGACGGTAATGATAACCCTGTATGCGAGATAGCAAAAGAGACACAGACGTATAGAACAGTCTTTTGGACTCTGTGGGAGAGGGAGAGGGTGGGAAGATTTGGGAGAATGGCACTGAAACATGTATAGTATCGTATGTGAAATGAATCGCCAGTCCAGGTTCGATGCAGGATACAGGATGCTGGGGCTGGTGCACTGAGACGACCCAGAGGGATGGTACGGGGAGGGAGGAGGGCAGGGGGTTCAGGATGGGGAACACGTGTATACCTGTGGTGGATTCATGTTGATATATGGCAAAACCAATACAATATTGTAAATTAATTAACCTCCAATTAGATTTATATTTAAAAAGATAAAATAACTAGATAGGAAGTAATTAGATGGAATCCTAAATCCTATACTTTAAAAACATCTATGCACATATAAGAAACATTGGGAAATTCAGCTACACTCAGTGTTGGAAGGATTTGAGAAATTCAGTTGAGCCCCAACTTCACAATAAATTGCTAGTATAATGAAGCTTTGGAAAATGACTAAAAATGCAGTCCTAATTGCGGAGAAGGCAATGGCACCCCACTCCAGTATTCTTGCCTGGAAAATCTCATGGATGGAGGAGCCCAGTAGGCTGCAGTCCATGGGGTCGCTAAGAGTTGGACATGACTGAGCGACTTCACTTTCTCTTTTCACTTTCCTGCATTGGAGAATGAAATGGCAACCCACTCCAGTGTTCTTGCCTGGAGAATCCCAGGGACAGGGGAGCCTGGTGGGCTGCCGTCTATGGGGTCGCACAGAGTTGGACATGACTGAAGCGACTTAGCAGCAGCAGCCTGTACTGGGCTTCCCTGGTAGCTGAGGTGGTCAAGAATCTGCCTGCTCATGCAGGAGACCTGGATTTGATCCCTGGGTCAGGAAGATTCCTCTGGAGAAGGGCATGGCAACCCTCTCCAGTATTCTTGCCTGGAGAATTCCATAGAGGAGCCTGTGGGCTACAGTCCATGGGGTTGCAAAGAGTCGGACACGACTGAGAGACTAACACACACACATGCACAGTCTGTGTTGCTAGAAGCCTAGTGTCTCTGGAAGAATACACTGCTACTGCATTGGTTAGATTCATGGCTCACTCATTCAGTCACCAACTACTTCCTAAAGTGAAAGTGTTAGTCACTTAGTCCTGTCCGACTCCGATCCCGTGGATCCCACTTTAGCCCAGTCTGCCAGGCTCCTCTGTCCATGGCATTCTCCAGGCAAGAATACTGGAGTTGGTAGCCATCCCCATTTCCAGGGCATCTTCCTGACCCAAAGATCAAACTCAGGTCTCCCGCATTGCAGGCAGATTCTTTACTCCCTGAGCCACCAGGGAAGCCTGCTACTTCCTAAGGGCTGGCTCTTTGCTCGGCTTTGTTTAAGGCACTGGGGGTAGAGATGCTAATATTCTTGTCTTCCGGGGGAAGATGGACTATAAACCGAGGCCACTAAGACAGCATGGAATTGAGGATGTGCTTCGGAGTCTGGGTGGGTCCAGGAGCCCGAGAGGAAGTGGGAGACAATTGAACCTCATTTCGTGTACAGAGATGTTTGCTGGGCCTCACTGGGAGGCTCCAGCATTCCTGGCAGTGGGAACAGCAAAGACACAGACACAGGAAGCTGGGTGGGGAGTTCAAGAGATAACAGTGGTTGGTGTGTCCGGCCCATGAGAGGAAGGGGTGGTATAGTGAAAGACAGGGTGGAAAGCCAGGCAAAAGTCAAACAGCAGAAGCCCTTATGCATCTGGCCAAAGTGTGTGAGCTGGTTACCAGATAAGATGGGGTGTGAGAGCTGCTGAGGTTTTTTTTTTTTTTTTTTTTTTTAATTTATTTATTTGGCTGTGCTAGGTCTTAGTTTCGGCACACAGGATCTTTAATTGTCATTGCAGCATGCAGGATCTAGTTCCCTGACTAGGGATTGAACCTGGGTCCCCTGCATTGTAAGCATGGAGTCAGCCACTGAACCACCAGGAAAGTCCTGAGGTTTTAACAGGAAGGCAGCAGCGACCCCACCTGGAGGGTGAGGTTCTGTCCCGGCGTCATTCTTGGAGGGCCGGTCATAATAGCGATCATTTAGCTTTTCCTTCGTGCCAGACCCTGTGCTGGGTGATTTCTCACAGCACCTTTGAGGCTGGAGATCTGCCTCTCACTTTACTTTTGAGGCCAGAGACATTCCAGCGACCTGCCTATAATCCTGTTGCTTTAACTAATATTAGCAACGGCAGTTAAGAGCCCTCAGGTGCGAAGTGCTTTACTAAATAATCTCAGCCCCCACAGCCCTGCGAGGTGTTACTAAATAATCTCAGTCCCCACAGCCCTGCGAGGTGTATAAAAATGAAGGTGAACTATACAAGCTGCATCCCCTGAGACTCAGAGAGGTTAGGAAACGTGCCAAAGGCAGCACAGCTGTGTGAACGCCAGGCTGGGATCTGAATTCAGGACACCTGACTCTTAATCCTAAGGCACTTTTCCTCCAAGATTGGGACCCGGAACCAGGGTGTGCGTTGATGCCACGGCCCCACTGGTAACCCCTGGCTGGCTTGGGGGCCCCAGTGAGATCAGGAGGGATGGGGTTCACACCTGGCTGAAGGATGGGGAGCCTGGGGAGGAGCACGGTGACGAAAGACCTGTCAGATGGGCCCAGGGCACTGGGCAGTGCAGCCTCGTTCCGGGGACCCCAGAGGGCATAACCGGAACAAGAAGTGGGGCTGGGGGCTGAGGGTGGGGCTACAAAGAAGATCCTTGAGCAGACGTCTGGAGGGAGACTTCTAGAAGGGCACAGACTACTGCTGTCTAGGGGACCACTGGTCTAGAAGTCCAGAACCCTGGGTTCCCACCCTGCCTGGGCAAGTCAGCCCTCTCTGGCTTTTGGCGGGGACACTGCCCCCCAGCAGCCAAGACTCACCCAGAGAGTCCATCACGTGCTCATTCAGCAAATACAGAGTATCTACTCTAATTAGAGTCCCGAGGATAAAGAAATGGGTGAAACAGACACTGCCCTCATTGTTTTGGCTACACTTGGTCTTAGTTGCAGCATGTGGGATCTAGCTCCCTGACCAGGGATCAAATCCAGGCCCCCCGCATTGGAAGTGCAGAGTCCTAGCCACTGGGTCACCAAGGAAATCTACTCACTGTTTTTTAAATAATCATCTCATCAGTCAGAATCATCTCGTCTGACAGAAAGTGGTCCACTGGAGAAGGGAATGGTAAACCATTTCAGTATTCTTGCCTTGAGAACCCCATGAACAGTATGAAAAGGCAAAATGATAGGATACTGAAAGGGGAACTCCCCAGGTCAGTAGGTGCCCAATATGCTACTGGAGATCAGTGGAGAAATAACTCCAGAAAGAATGAAGGGATGGAGCCAAAGCAAAAACAGTGCCCAGCTGTGGATGTGACTGGTGATAGAAGCAAGGTCCAATGCTGTAAAGAGCAATATTGCATAGGAACCTGGAATGTCAGGTCCATGAATCAAGGCAAATTGGAAGTGGTCAAACAGGAGATGGCAAGAGTGAACATAGACATTCTAGGAATCAGCAAACTAAAATGGACTGAAATGGGTGAATTTAACTCAGATGACCACTATATCTACTACTGCAGGCAGGAATCCCTCAGAAGAAATGGAGTAGCCATCATGGTCAACAAAAGAGTCCAAAATGCAGTACTTGGATGCAATCTCAAAAACGACAGAATGATCTCTGTTTCTTTCCAAGGCAAACCATTCAATATCACAGTAATCCAAGTCTATGCCTCAACCAGTAACGCTGAAGAAGCTGAAGTTGAACGGTTCTATGAAGACCTACAAGACCTTTTAGAACTAACACCCAAAAATGATGTCCTTTTCATTATAGGGGACTGGAATGAAAAAGTAGGAAGTCAAGAAACACCGGAATAATAGGCAAATTTGGCCTTGGGATACGGAATGAAGCAGGGCAAAGACTAATAGAGTTTTGCCAAGAAAATGCACTGGTCATAGCAAACACCCTCTTCCAGCAACACAAGAGAAGACTCTACACATGGACATCACCAGATGGGCAACACCGAAATCAGATTGATTATATTCTTTGCAGCCAAAGATGGAGAAGCTCTATACAGTCAACAAAAACAAGACCAGGAGCTGACTGTGGCTCAGATCATGAACTCCTTATTGCCAAATTCAGACTTAAATTGAAGAAAGTAGGGAAAACCACTAGACCATTCAGGTATGACCTAAATCAAATCCCTTATGATTATACAGTGGAAGTGAGAAATAGATTTAAGGGCCTAGATCTGATAGATAGAGTGCCTGATGAACTATGGAATGAGGTTCGTGACATTGTACAGGAGACAGGGATCAAGACCATCCCCATGGAAAAGAAATGCAAAAAGGCAAAATGGCTGTCTGGGGAGGCCTTACAAATAGCTGTGAAAAGAAGAGAAGCAAAAAGCAAAGGAGAAAAGGAAAGATATAAGCATCTGAATGCAGAGTTCCAAAGAATAGCAAGAAGAGATAAGAAAGCCTTCTTCAGCGATCAATGCAAAGAAATAGAGGAAAACAACAGAATGGGAAAGACTAGAGATCTCTTCAAGAAAATTAGAGATACCAAGGGAACATTTCATGCAAAGATGGGCTCGATAAAGGACAGAAATGGTATGGACCTAACAGAAGCAGAAGATATTAAGAAGAGGTGGCAAGAATACACAGAAGAACTGTACAAAAAAGATCTTCATGACCTGGATAATCACGATGGTGTGATCACTCATCTAGAGCCAGACATCCTGGAATGTGAAGTCAAGTGGGCCTTAGAAAGCATCACTACGAACAAAGCTAGTGGAGGTGATGGAATTCCAGTTGAGCTATTTCAAATCCTGAAAGATGATGCTGTGAAAGTGCTGCACTCAATATGCCAGCAAATTTGGAAAACTCAGCAGTGGCCACAGGACTGGAAAAGGTCAGTTTTCATTCCAATCCCAAAGAAAGGCAATGCCAAAGAATGCTCAAACTACTGCACAATTGCACTCATCTCACATGCTAGTAAAGTAATGCTCAAAATTCTCCAAGCCAGGCTTCAGCAATACGTGAACCGTGAACTTCCAGATGTTCAAGCTGGTTTTAGAAAAGGCAGAGGAACCAGAGATCAAATTGCCAACATCCGCTGGATCATGGAAAAAGCAAGAGAGTTCCAGAAAAACATCTATTTCTGCTTTATTGACTATGCCAAAGCCTTTGACTGTGTGGATCACAATAAACTGTGGAAAATTCTGAAAGAGATGGGAATACCAGACCACCTGACCTGCCTCTTGAGAAATCTGTATGCAGGTCAGGAAGCAACAGTTAGAACTGGACATGGAACAACAGACTGGTTCCAAATAGGAAAAGGAGTACATCAAGGCTGTATATTGTCACCGTGCTTATTTAACTTCTATGCAGAGTACATCATGAGAAACGCTGGGCTGGAAGAAACACAAGCTGGAATCAAGATTGCCAGGAGAAATATCAATAACCTCAGATATGCACATGACACACCTTTATGGCAGAAAGTGAAGAGGAATTAAAGAGCCTCTTGATGAAAGTGAAAGAGGAGAGTGAAAAAGTTGACTTAAAGCTCAACATTCAGAAAACTAGGATCATGGCATCCGGTCCCATCGCTTCATGGGAAATAGATGGGGAAACAGTGGAGACAGTGTCAGACTTTTTTTGGGGGGGCTCCAAAATCACTGCAGATGGTGACTGCAGCCATGAAATTAAAAGTCGCTTACTCCTTGGAAGAAAAGTTATGACCAACCTAGATAGCATATTCAAAAGCAGAGACATTACTTTGGTAACAAAGGTCTGTCTAGTCAAGGCATGGTTTTTCCAGTAGTCATGTATGGATGCGAGAGTTGGACTGTGAAGAAAGCTGAGCGCTGAAGAATTGATGCTTTTGAAGTGTGGTGTTGGAGAAGACTCTTGAGAGTCCCTTGGACTGCAAGGAGATCCAACCAGTCCATTCTAAAGGAGATCAGCCCTGGGATTTCTTTGGAAGGAATGATGCTAGAGCTGAAACTCCAGTACTTTGGCCACCTCAAGTGAAGGGTTGACTCATTGGAAAAGACTCTGATGCTGGGAGAGATTGGGGGTAGTAGGAGAAGGGGATGACAGAGGATGAGATGGCTGGATGGCATCACTGATTCGATGGACGTGAGTCTGAGTGAAATCCAGGTGTTGGTGATGGACAGGGAGGCCTGGTGTGCTGTGATTCATGGGGTCGCAAAGAGTCAGACACAACTGAGAGACTGAACTGAACTCATCAGTCAGTCTTAGATGGTGAACTGTGAGTGTGGTAGGCCAGGAGAGGGCGGAACAAGGAGACCTCCTGGTCTGGGAGCATCGAGGGCTTCTTAGAGGAGAGGGCCAACCTTAGAAGGAGCAAGCCTGCAGTCTTTGTGGGTGGTGCGTATTCTAAGTGTACAAGAACCTCTTCCCTTCCCCTGTGGCAGACAGCTTGGTGGGGCCCAGAGTGGAGGAAATCGCTCTCTGTCCAGGGTCCTGCTCATCCCCTCTGGAGACCCCGCTCTGCATTCCAACCATCACCCCGGCTACTTCCCCTCTCTTCTCTCTCCTTGCTTCTCTCCCTTCCCTGTCCTGGACAACAGAGGACAGTGGCTGAGGGACTCAGGCCCCCAGAACATCCCCATGTCCTCGCCCCAGATCAGGGGAGTGCTCGGAGGGCTCAGTGTCCTGGAGTCTGGCCGGGGTCCTGGGAGAAGGAGTAAGGGAAAGGGGACTCTGAGGGGTGGAGGGATGGGGGGGGGAGGTTATACTCGGGGAAGTGCTAGTGCTGATTGGGAAGTGGAGCCAGGTGAGGGAGGGCCCCCCTGAGGCCCGCAGGAAAGGAGCAAGAGTTGGGGTGGAGGTGAGGGTCTCTGCTTTCCTGAGTCCAGGGCCCCCCTCTGTCCTGCTCTCCAGTCTGGTGCAAACGCTAGGCCTGGTACCTGGCCCTGCCCCGTCCCTGCACTGACCCTCAGGGGTTCTTTCCATAGGGAACTCTGTCCCAGGTGGCTTTACCCAGGTTCAGGCCAGGGGAGGTGGCCTGAGCTGAGTGGGTGCTGCCCAAGGGTGGGGATCAGAGTGTCTGTGCCCCAAGTTCATGTTTGTGGTGGGGAGTATGCCTGGCTAACCTGGTTGACCCAAGCATTAAGTGGCAGGCCACAGTGCTTACTGAAGAGGGACTGGGGGTCTGAGCCCTGATTTTTCCATCTGAAAAATGGAGTCACCATTCCTGGACTGCCTCTTTTGTGGGGCGATGATGAACCTGCAGGGGAGGGAGCTGGGGGTGGGGAATGGTGGTACGTGGACTGGCACTGCCCTCTGGTGGTCACAGTGAGAGTTGCCAGGCACCAATGTCTGGACCTAGACCGCGCTGTCACCTGGGAGCTTGATGGGTACCCTTCACCTCTGTCTTCTCCATCCTACTTCTTTCTTCTTCACCCCAAACCTCCCAGTGGCTCAGGTCAGGAATGAGGTCAATTCAGAAACATCTATTCAGTAGAAATTGAACGGGTCCCTACTGTAGTCCTGTTCTGTGCTTGGTATGGGAGCTGCAGAGATGTCTCAGTAACACGGTCCAGGAACTGCAACCTTGTGAAGTCTGGGCTGTGCTGATGCTGGGTCATGGCCATCTCCTGGGATTCTCCAGCCTCCCCATCCACAGCAAGCCCTTGGGGTTCGGTGGTGTCTTAAAATTTTCTGTTGACAAAGACAAATATCAAATGATATCCCTTACGGGCTTCCCTGGTAGCTCAGCTGGTAAAAAAATTGACCTGCAATGCAGGAGACCTGGGCTCAATCTCTGGGTTGGGAAGATCTCCCGGAGGAGAGCATGGCAACCCACTCCAAGAATACTCCAGTATTCTTGCCTGGAGAATCTCCATGGACAGAGGAGCCTGATGGGTTGCAGTCCATAGGGTCGGAGAGTCGGACACTACGGAGCAACTAGGTACACATGTGTACAATCTAAAACATGACTTCTCAGGTGGCTCAGTGGTAAAGAATCCGCCTGCCAGTGCAGGAGATGCAAGAGATATGGGTTTGATCCCTGGGTCAGGAAGATCCCCTGGAGTAGGAAATCACAACCCGCTGCAGAATTCTTGCCTAGAGAATCCCGTGGACAGAGGGGTCTGGTGGGCTACAGTCTACGCAGAGTCTTGTCTGCAGAGTCGGACTGAGCGACGGACCACACAAAATATGACAAAAGTGAAAAAAAAATAGGGAGCTTCCCTGGTGACTCGGTGGGAAAGAATCTATGTCAATGCAGGAGACATGTGTCCAGTCCCTGGGGCAGGGATCCCACATGCAGAGGAGCAACTAAGCCGGGGTGCCGTAACTACTGAGCCTGCGTGCTGCAATTACTGAAGCCCACAGGCCCTAGAGCCCACGCTCCTCAGCAAGAGAAGCCCCCGCAATGAGAATCCTGAGCACTGCAACTAGAATACAGCCTGGGCAACAACTGAGACCCAGTATAGCCAAAAATAAATTTTTTTTTTTAAATAAGGACTTTCCTGGCAGTTCAGTGGTTAAGACTCCATGCAGCCACTGCAGGAGGCACAGGTCTGGGGAACCGAGACCCCACATTCTTTGCGGTGCAGTGAAAAAAAAAGAGACCAAATGGAGCTCTTTACAAAATAGAAACAGACACGTAGATGTAGAAAATAAACTGAAGCTTATCAAAGAGGGTGTAAATTAGGAGTTTGGGATTAGCAGAATCAAACTACCGTATATAAAATAGATAAACAACAAGGTCCTACTGTATAGCACAGGGAACTATATTCAGTATATTGTAATAATGTATAATTAAAGAATGTGAAAAGGCATATATATACATATATATATATAAAACTGAACAACTTTGGTGTACACCAGAATCTAACACAACATTGTAAAGTCAACTATACTTCAGAAATATTAATAAAACTTTTTGGTGACAAACCATAGGAAAAACATGCATACTTTATACCCCTATGTTCATAATAGCATTATTTACCGTGGCCAAGATATGGAAGCAAAATGTTTCATCAACAGATGAATGGATAGGGACTTCCCTGGTGTTTCCAGTGACTAAGATTCTGCACTCCCAATGCAGGGGGCCTGGGTTCAATCCCTGGTCAGGGAGCTGGATCCCACAAGCCACAACTAAAACTTTCTGCATGTCACAACGAAGATGGAAGAACCTATGTGCCACAGTGAAGTTAAATAAATAAATAATTTAAAAAGCCAGATGTCCTTCAATTAAAAATAAATTTTGAAAAAATAAAAAAGCCCAAGAATATATATATATATATATATACACACACACACACATATAGCTTAGTTGCTCAGTCAAGTCCAACTCTTTGTGACCCCCATGGGTTGCAGCACACCAAGCTTCCCTGTCCTTTGCCATCTCTTGGAGTCTGCTCAAACTCATGTCCACCGAGTTGGTCATGCCATCTAACCATCTCATCCTCTGTTGTCCCCTTCTCCTGCCCTCAATCTTTCCCAACATCAGGGTCTTTTCCAATGAATTGGCTCTTTGCATCAGATGGCCAAAGTATTGGAGCTTCAGCTTCAGCATTAGTCCTTCTAGTGAATATTCAAGGTTGATTTCTTTTAGGATTGACTGGTTTGAACTTCTTGCTGTACAAGGGACTCTCAAATCTTCTCCAACACCACAGTTTAAAGGCATAAATTCTTCAGTACTCAGCCTTCTTTATGGTCCAACTCTCACATCCATACATGACTAAGGAAAAACCATAACTCTGACTATATAGACTTTTGTGGGCAAAGTGATATTTCTGCTTTTTAATATGCTGTCTAGGTTTTTCATAGCTTTTCTTCCAAGGAGCAAACATCTTTTAATTTCATGGCTGCAGTCACCATCCAAAGTGATTTTGGAGCCCAAGAAAATAAAGTCTGCCACTGTTTCCATTGTTTTCCCATCTATTTGCCATGAAGTGATGGGACTGGATGCCATGATCTGAGTTTTCTGAATGTTGAGTTTTACATTTGATCTTAGCCAAAAGGCCGAGAAGCGATGAATGTTGAGTTTTAAGCCAGGTTTTTCACTCTCCTCTTTTACTTTCATCAAGAGGCTCTTTAGTTCCTCTTCCCTTTCTGCCATTAGGGTGGAATCATCTGCATATCTGAGATTATTGATATTTCTCTCAGCAGTCTTGATTTCAACTTGTGCTTCATCCAGCCTGGCATTTTGCATGATGTACTCTGCATATAAGTTAAATAAGCAGGGTGACAATATATAGCCTTGAAGTACTTGTTTCCCAGTTTTGAACCAGTCCGTTGTGCCATGTCCGGTTCTAACTGTTGCTTCTTGACCTGCATACAGATTTCTCAGGAGGCAGGTAACGTGGTCTGGTATTCCCATCTCTTGAAGAATTTTCCACAGTTTGTTGTGATCCACATCAGGGGGGTTGCGGGATCTCAGTTCTCTCCCTGACCGAGGACTGATCCTGGGCCAAGGCAGGGAAATCCTGGAATCGTAACCACTAGACCACTAGGGAATTCCCATGGTGATCATTTTGAAACGTAGAGGAATATTGAGTCACTGTTGTACAACAGGAATTAACATAGTGTTGTAGGTCAATTTTACTTTAAAAACAAATAGATTTGTGGTTACCAGAGGTGAGGGGCAGGGGAAGGGGGAAGCAGGAGAAGGCAATTAAAAGATAAAAGTACCAAGGATGTAATGTATAACACGATACATATAATTAACACTGCTGCATGTTACATATGAAAATCAGTAAGAGAGTAAATCTTAAGAGTTCTCATCACAAGAAAAAAAAATTGTTTTTGTTTCTTAAAGAAGATCAGTGAACTTGAAGATAAACCAATAGAAACAATGGAAACTGAAGAACAGAGAGAAAAAGGCTGAAAGAAAAAGACAGAGAACAGAGCCTCAGTGCCCTGTGGTTACTGTCAAGGGGTCTAACATACCACTAGAATTGAAATTCTAGAAGAGAGACTTAGAAAAAATGTTTCAAGAAATAAAAGTTGAAAAGTGTCCAAATTCTGATGAAAGCTGCTGCTGCTGCTGCTGCTGAGTCGCTGCAGTCGTGTCCGACTCTGTGCGACCCCATAGACGGCAGCCCACCAGGCTCCCCTGTCCCTGGGATTCTCCAGGTAAGAACACTGGAGTGGGTTGCCATTTCCTTTTCCAATGCATGAAAGCAAAAAGTGAAAGTGAAGTCGCTCAGTCGTGTCCGACTCAGCGATCCCATGGACTGCAGCCCACCAGGATCCTCCGTCCATGGGATTTTCCAGGCAAGAGTACTGAAGTGGGGTGCCATTGCCTTCTCCCTGATGAAAGCTATACATTCACAAATCTAAGAAGCTCAGTGAAGCCCAAGGAGAATAAAAGAAAACCCCACCAGAACGCATCATGATCAAGTTGCTGAAAGCCAGTGATGAAGAGAAGACATTTTAAAGCATGTAGGAAAAAAAGACAGATTCCATTTAGGGAAATAAAGACAAGAATGAATGCCAGTTCAAATGGAGATGTGCTGTGAGGTTATAGCCACACTGGATTTACCATAAAAATGCAATCTCATTAATCATTGTGTTGATTGCATGTTTAAGTAATATTTTGAAGATGAATATTTTGGGTTAAATAAAATCCATTATTAAAACTAATTTTGCCTGTTTTTTGGCTTAAAAAGTAAGCTTTTAAAATACAGCTGCTAGAATATTTAAAATTACGTGTGTGAGGAAACAAAACAAACTCATGGACATAGAGAACAGACTTGTGGGTGCCAAGGGGTAGGGCGTGTGGGAGGGCTGGATTGAGGAGTTTGGGGTTAGTAGATGTAAACTTGGGGCTCCCCTGGTGGCTCAGATAGTAAAGAATCTGCCTGCAAGGCAGGAAACCCAGGTTTGATCCCAGGGTTGAGAAGATCCCTTAGAGAAGGAAGTGGCAACCCACTCCATTTTTTTGCCTGGAGAATTCCGCGGACAGAGGAGCCTGGTGGGCTACAGTCCATGGGGTCTCAAAGAGTTGGACATGACTGAGCAAATAACACCGGATGCAAACTATTTTATATAGGATGGATACACAACAAAGTCCTACTGCATAGCATAGGGAACTATGTTCAACACACTATGATTAATCACAATGGAAAAGAATATGATGAAATTAGATCTGTGGTTTGTGTTTATGGCTCCCATTCAATCTCTATTGGAGAGTATTGCTCCAGAATTCCTGCTTTACTCAGCTCAGCAGCCAAAAATCTTTTTATAAATGTAAGTAAGACCATGTTGCTCTCCTGCTGGAAAATCCTTGGTGGTGTCCTATCCCAGGAGCATCCAATCATGTACGACTCTTGAGGTCTTTGTTCTTCCTTTTCCCATGACTGAACAGCTCTTCCCCCATATTAGTTCAGTTCAGTTTCTCAGTCATATCTGACTCTTTGTGACCCCATGGATTGCAGCACGCCATGCTTCCCTATCATCAACTCCCCGGGCTTGCTCAAACTCATGTCCATAGAGTTGGTGATGCCATCCAACTCTGTCGTCCCCTTCTCCTCCTGCTTTCAATCTTTCCCAGTATCAGGGTCTTTTCCAATGAATCAATTCTTTGCATCAGGTGGCCAAAGTATGGGAGCTTCAGCTTCAGCATCAGTCCTTCGAATGAATATTCAAGACTGATTTCCTTTAGGACGGACTATAGATGGGGCTTACTTACTTAATTCACTTTGGTCTCTGTCTAAATGTTATGTCCTCAGGGAAGCCTTCCCCAAACACCCTTTCTGAAACAGTAGCATCTGTTCCTCCTCCTACTTATTTGGCTTTTGTTCTCTTCCGCAGTGCTCACCACCAGAGGACATCATAGGTGGTGTCATCATGTGACATTATAGTTAGTGTTCAGGTCAGTTCAGTTCAGTCGCTCAGTCATGTCTGACTCTTTGCGAGCCCATGAACTGCAGTACGCCAGGCCTCCCTGTCCATCACCAACTCCCGAAGTCCACCTAAACCCACGTCCATTGAGTCGGTGATGCCATCCAACCATCTCATCCTCTGTCCTGCCCTCAATCTTTCCCAGTATCAGGGTCTTTTCAAATGAGTCAGCTCTTCGCATCAGGTGGCCAAAGTATTGGAGTTTCAGCTTCAACATCAGTCCTTCCAGTGAACACCCAGGACTGATCTCCTTTAGGATGAATTGGTTGCATAGTTAGTGTTACCTCGTCTGTTTTCCTGGAGTGGAAGCTCCTGAGTGTAGGGACTTGTCTTGTTCATCGCTGTATCCCCAGTTCCTAGAACAGAACCATGCCCTTGGCAGGAGCTCAGTGAAGACTTGTTGAGTGAATGAATGAAAGCATGACAGATCCCAAGAGTTGGGAGAAATCCTGCATGGCCAAGTGGAGGGGATGACAGGGGATGGCAGAGGTGCAGATGGGTGAGATGGGAGCCCCAAACAGGAGTGAATGTGTCGCCAAAAAGTTGAACTCTTGTTGGCCAGGATGATAGTAAAACTATGTAAGACTGGAATACTTTGGGTGACAAAGTAGGAGAGATGCCAGAAACTGATTCTCAGCACTCATCGTAGAGGACAGGGAGTTTTCAGGGGGTAATGTGTGTCTGGGTATTATTACTTTAAAACTAAGATTTTGTTTATTTATTGGCTGCACCGTGGGGCTTGTGGGATCTTAGTCCCCTGACCAGGGATTGAACCCATGACCTGGTAATAAAAGTACTGAATCCTAACCACTGGACTGCCAGGGAATTCCCTAAAAGCAAGATTTTATTAAGACACAGGCAATGTTCATAAAAGCACTATTTTACAATAGTGAAGACACGGAAACAAGCTAAATGTCCACCAGCAGATGACTGGATAAAGAGGATGTGGTGTGTATATAATGGAATACTACTCAGCCATAAAGATGAGAAATGCCATTTGCAGCAACATAGACGGACCCAGAGATTATTACACCAAGTGGAGTAAGTCAGACAGAAAAAAATACCGTTGATATTACTCATATGTGGAATCCAAAATATGGCACAAACAGACTCACAGCCATAGAGAGCAGGCTTGTGGTTGCGCGGGGGAGCGGGAGGGATGGAATGGGACGCTCTGATTTCCCTTCCTGGGTTGCGCCTCTTGTTCCAGGCTGTGTCATGGATACCTGGCTCATGGTGTCAGCACTAGGAGGCTCTGTCCCAGGCCCAGACCTTGGGCACAGCCTCTGTTCTGGGCTCTGGCTTTGGGTGGTGGCTGTAGGAAAAGGGCTCCTGGAATAATCCTTAGCTTGGATAGAGGTGTGAGTGAGAGGGGTGGGTTAGATTAGAGATGGATTCGTGTGGATGGGGGTGGGG
>SJYA01002490.1:395130-410713 GCA_006410615.1 Neotragus moschatus | reverse complement strand
AAGAAAAAAAAATTGTTTTTGTTTCTTAAAGAAGATCAGTGAACTTGAAGATAAACCAATAGAAACAATGGAAACTGAAGAACAGAGAGAAAAAGGCTGAAAGAAAAAGACAGAGAACAGAGCCTCAGTGCCCTGTGGTTACTGTCAAGGGGTCTAACATACCACTAGAATTGAAATTCTAGAAGAGAGACTTAGAAAAAATGTTTCAAGAAATAAAAGTTGAAAAGTGTCCAAATTCTGATGAAAGCTGCTGCTGCTGCTGCTGCTGAGTCGCTGCAGTCGTGTCCGACTCTGTGCGACCCCATAGACGGCAGCCCACCAGGCTCCCCTGTCCCTGGGATTCTCCAGGTAAGAACACTGGAGTGGGTTGCCATTTCCTTTTCCAATGCATGAAAGCAAAAAGTGAAAGTGAAGTCGCTCAGTCGTGTCCGACTCAGCGATCCCATGGACTGCAGCCCACCAGGATCCTCCGTCCATGGGATTTTCCAGGCAAGAGTACTGAAGTGGGGTGCCATTGCCTTCTCCCTGATGAAAGCTATACATTCACAAATCTAAGAAGCTCAGTGAAGCCCAAGGAGAATAAAAGAAAACCCCACCAGAACGCATCATGATCAAGTTGCTGAAAGCCAGTGATGAAGAGAAGACATTTTAAAGCATGTAGGAAAAAAAGACAGATTCCATTTAGGGAAATAAAGACAAGAATGAATGCCAGTTCAAATGGAGATGTGCTGTGAGGTTATAGCCACACTGGATTTACCATAAAAATGCAATCTCATTAATCATTGTGTTGATTGCATGTTTAAGTAATATTTTGAAGATGAATATTTTGGGTTAAATAAAATCCATTATTAAAACTAATTTTGCCTGTTTTTTGGCTTAAAAAGTAAGCTTTTAAAATACAGCTGCTAGAATATTTAAAATTACGTGTGTGAGGAAACAAAACAAACTCATGGACATAGAGAACAGACTTGTGGGTGCCAAGGGGTAGGGCGTGTGGGAGGGCTGGATTGAGGAGTTTGGGGTTAGTAGATGTAAACTTGGGGCTCCCCTGGTGGCTCAGATAGTAAAGAATCTGCCTGCAAGGCAGGAAACCCAGGTTTGATCCCAGGGTTGAGAAGATCCCTTAGAGAAGGAAGTGGCAACCCACTCCATTTTTTTGCCTGGAGAATTCCGCGGACAGAGGAGCCTGGTGGGCTACAGTCCATGGGGTCTCAAAGAGTTGGACATGACTGAGCAAATAACACCGGATGCAAACTATTTTATATAGGATGGATACACAACAAAGTCCTACTGCATAGCATAGGGAACTATGTTCAACACACTATGATTAATCACAATGGAAAAGAATATGATGAAATTAGATCTGTGGTTTGTGTTTATGGCTCCCATTCAATCTCTATTGGAGAGTATTGCTCCAGAATTCCTGCTTTACTCAGCTCAGCAGCCAAAAATCTTTTTATAAATGTAAGTAAGACCATGTTGCTCTCCTGCTGGAAAATCCTTGGTGGTGTCCTATCCCAGGAGCATCCAATCATGTACGACTCTTGAGGTCTTTGTTCTTCCTTTTCCCATGACTGAACAGCTCTTCCCCCATATTAGTTCAGTTCAGTTTCTCAGTCATATCTGACTCTTTGTGACCCCATGGATTGCAGCACGCCATGCTTCCCTATCATCAACTCCCCGGGCTTGCTCAAACTCATGTCCATAGAGTTGGTGATGCCATCCAACTCTGTCGTCCCCTTCTCCTCCTGCTTTCAATCTTTCCCAGTATCAGGGTCTTTTCCAATGAATCAATTCTTTGCATCAGGTGGCCAAAGTATGGGAGCTTCAGCTTCAGCATCAGTCCTTCGAATGAATATTCAAGACTGATTTCCTTTAGGACGGACTATAGATGGGGCTTACTTACTTAATTCACTTTGGTCTCTGTCTAAATGTTATGTCCTCAGGGAAGCCTTCCCCAAACACCCTTTCTGAAACAGTAGCATCTGTTCCTCCTCCTACTTATTTGGCTTTTGTTCTCTTCCGCAGTGCTCACCACCAGAGGACATCATAGGTGGTGTCATCATGTGACATTATAGTTAGTGTTCAGGTCAGTTCAGTTCAGTCGCTCAGTCATGTCTGACTCTTTGCGAGCCCATGAACTGCAGTACGCCAGGCCTCCCTGTCCATCACCAACTCCCGAAGTCCACCTAAACCCACGTCCATTGAGTCGGTGATGCCATCCAACCATCTCATCCTCTGTCCTGCCCTCAATCTTTCCCAGTATCAGGGTCTTTTCAAATGAGTCAGCTCTTCGCATCAGGTGGCCAAAGTATTGGAGTTTCAGCTTCAACATCAGTCCTTCCAGTGAACACCCAGGACTGATCTCCTTTAGGATGAATTGGTTGCATAGTTAGTGTTACCTCGTCTGTTTTCCTGGAGTGGAAGCTCCTGAGTGTAGGGACTTGTCTTGTTCATCGCTGTATCCCCAGTTCCTAGAACAGAACCATGCCCTTGGCAGGAGCTCAGTGAAGACTTGTTGAGTGAATGAATGAAAGCATGACAGATCCCAAGAGTTGGGAGAAATCCTGCATGGCCAAGTGGAGGGGATGACAGGGGATGGCAGAGGTGCAGATGGGTGAGATGGGAGCCCCAAACAGGAGTGAATGTGTCGCCAAAAAGTTGAACTCTTGTTGGCCAGGATGATAGTAAAACTATGTAAGACTGGAATACTTTGGGTGACAAAGTAGGAGAGATGCCAGAAACTGATTCTCAGCACTCATCGTAGAGGACAGGGAGTTTTCAGGGGGTAATGTGTGTCTGGGTATTATTACTTTAAAACTAAGATTTTGTTTATTTATTGGCTGCACCGTGGGGCTTGTGGGATCTTAGTCCCCTGACCAGGGATTGAACCCATGACCTGGTAATAAAAGTACTGAATCCTAACCACTGGACTGCCAGGGAATTCCCTAAAAGCAAGATTTTATTAAGACACAGGCAATGTTCATAAAAGCACTATTTTACAATAGTGAAGACACGGAAACAAGCTAAATGTCCACCAGCAGATGACTGGATAAAGAGGATGTGGTGTGTATATAATGGAATACTACTCAGCCATAAAGATGAGAAATGCCATTTGCAGCAACATAGACGGACCCAGAGATTATTACACCAAGTGGAGTAAGTCAGACAGAAAAAAATACCGTTGATATTACTCATATGTGGAATCCAAAATATGGCACAAACAGACTCACAGCCATAGAGAGCAGGCTTGTGGTTGCGCGGGGGAGCGGGAGGGATGGAATGGGACGCTCTGATTTCCCTTCCTGGGTTGCGCCTCTTGTTCCAGGCTGTGTCATGGATACCTGGCTCATGGTGTCAGCACTAGGAGGCTCTGTCCCAGGCCCAGACCTTGGGCACAGCCTCTGTTCTGGGCTCTGGCTTTGGGTGGTGGCTGTAGGAAAAGGGCTCCTGGAATAATCCTTAGCTTGGATAGAGGTGTGAGTGAGAGGGGTGGGTTAGATTAGAGATGGATTCGTGTGGATGGGGGTGGGGTGGGTGGGAGCATAGGATTGCAATTTAGAAGACAGAATGAGGAGAGAGAATCAGGCATCAACAGAAGGAGGGCTGAAAAGGAGGCGGCACGTTAGGAGGGAAATTAACCAGGATTTGGTGACTGACAGCATTGAAGAGAAGGAAACTGGGGCACCAAGAATGATCCCGAGACTTTAAAAGAATCAGTGATGTAGCCATCTTTTTGGTCTGTAGGTTCCTTCAGTCCAATGGCACAAAAATGGCCTCCGAACTCCTCTGTTGCTCCACAGTTCATTCAGGGTTTACGGAGACTCCCACAGGGACCCGTCCTGCACTAAGCTCTGAGGGACACGCTCCCTGTGCTGAGCGCAGGTCTTGTTTTGGAGACAGACACAGCGTGACCACTGCGGCCGTCGCATAAAGGATGCTCCGGGGCCGAGGAGGACCAGGTCGGAGGAGTTTTTATACGGAGACACCTAAGTGGGGTCTTCCGGAAGAATGGGTGCTTGCCAGAGTGGGCAAAGTGAATGAGGGCGGAGATAAGGCACGATGAAAGGCTATAAGACGATTTAAGAGTTAAGAAAGAAGGTTGTCGAGCGGCTGGTGCACCGGGAGTGTTAGCGCCAGGATCAGAGTGTGACGTGCCAGATCTGGCAGCGCGTGGAGACCGTACTAGAGTTTGGATCTATCTCTCAATCAACGGAAAGACTCAACTCACAGATGAGCTCCCGGGAAGGCAGCCGAAAAGCCTCGGGCTGGAGCGGAACTAGGGGCTGTCCCCCAGTTAAAGACCTCCAAGTCCGGGTACCCGAATCCTCGGCAAGCTGAGGCTTTGGGCAAAACCATTCTCCGGAGTCGGAGAGGGGAGAAAAGTCCAGTACTGGGAGCCGAAGTCCGCGGAAACAGCTGGAACATCCACTCGCCTCTTCTCGCTCTTCTCTTACTTTTTACGCTCTGGCCCGCCCCCATAAACTCGTCCCGCTGCGCGTCCTCTTGCCCCGGGCACCACCATTTGCTCTTCGCCCGCCCCCTCCCGCGCGTGGTACGGCCCCGCGGGCGCACATCCAGACACAGGTTATAAAGTCCCAGCTGCGCTACTCAACAGGGCACTCAAGATGCGCCCTAAACTCTCTGGGCCGGGTTCTGTCTGGAACCGGCCGGGACCCGGGGATCCAGCGGCAGTAGCCCCAGCTCCTCTAACCGCAACCAATCCGGCTCCGGAGCCCTATGCCGTGCCTGAACTCGCCTCTGCGCAAGCACCCGCGGCCGGACAGAGAGCAGGAACCGGTTCCACAGCCGTCTCGGGACCCTCAGCCGGGACTCGCCGGGCATCCGTGGCTGGATCGGAGGCTGGACCCTGGCGCGCATCCGCATTCTCGGCTGTCCAGAGGAATGCCCAGTCCGTACCCGACAACTCGGATGCGTCGCGGACTCGCTTCATATTCCAAGGGCCGCCCTTTGGTCCCCGAGCCACAGGCTTGGGGACTGGAAAGGCGACGAGAATCTTGAAGACACCGGCTGTTTACATCGGCCAGCGGCCTAGGGTGTCCGGCCTGGTGCGCAACACCTTTATTCGGGAGCGGGAGGAAGGTAAACTTGGTCCCAGGGCCCCCGGAAGAGGACTAGTCGGACTAGGGCAGCAGCAGGGAGGAGGGGGCCCCGTCGGATCCAGGCGCCCGCTGGCACTCAGTCCCACCCCTCCGCCCACCCTCGCGAAGTCACGGTCTGCGGCGCCTGTCGGGGCTCGTCTTCCGCGTATCCTTCTCCGCTTCTCTCATTCCCAGACTTCCGTCGGTGGGTCGGGCCCCGGGGCCCCCTCTTCGCGCCTGTTGCTGCGGCAGACCTGCACACTCCCAGTGCCCCTTCGCAAGGCTACCGCAGTGCCAGGGGAGGGGCGGGGAGCTGCTGGTAGGCGCTGCCGGGTGCCCTCGGAGCCTGTACTGGTTCGTGGCGCCAGCCACTGGGAGGTGGGTGGATAGAGGGGGCGATTTTGCCAATGTCGGAATCAAGATCCGGCTTCCTCCAAAAACAATCTTGGGTGTAAGTGGAGCCTCAGATAGAATCTGCCTCTCCTCCTCCTCGCCTCGCGCAACAGGTGAGGCATGAGTGACTGAGTCTGTTTTTGTGACCCGTGAGGCTCCAGTGAGCTGGCCAGGGCTGCCCTCTGGGTAAGGGATGTTGAGTCAGTCGGCGCTGAACTTCGCTGGCCACCTCCAGTCTCCTAGGTTCCAGGGGCTGTAGGACTGTGATCACAGTACCTCACTTAGTATCTTTCCCCCAAGGGGGAAAAATTGAGTCTAGTTGGCCCTGGGAGCAGGGAAGGGAGTGCTGACTCCGCGGGGTATGGAGAGGATATTGGCGGCAGAAAGGGAATTCCATCTTCATCCTCTTTGCTGGCCCTTGCTGTTGAGGGCAGAGAGCAGTAAGGTTTGTGCTTAGTCGCTTCAGTCGTGTCCGACTCTTTGGGACCCTATGGACTGTGGCCTGCCAGGCTCCTCTGTCCATGGGATTCTCCAGGCATGAATACTGGAGTGGGTTGCCTTTCCCTTCTCCAGGGGATCTTCCCGACCCAGGGACTGAACCTGCGTCGCTTGCATTGTAGGCGGATTCTTTACCGCTGAGCCACCAGGGAAGCCCCGAATGCTACGGTGCCCGGTATCATATGCTCCCTTTTTCCTGACTCGGCTGCCCACTTTTTCCTGCAGTGCTGTGTCCTGACCTACGTCTGCCCGTCAAGAAGATCACCCAAGAAGAGGTCAAAATGATGTCAAGTTTGCTGGAGGAGGTGCGTGTTGCCCGCCCTACCCGGGCCAGCCCCAGTCTCAGCCAGGCTCCCGTTTTCACTGTCTGTATGGGTAGGCATCTTCCTGCCTGGCTATCTTTCTGGGGGCCAAGCTGGAGGTCCCTCTTGTGGAAGACAGGTAGATGTGGGATGTTCAGGCTGGAGAGCTCTTAGCGCCATTGGTCTGATCTCTTTTTCCATAGGGGGAAACTGAGTCAGGTCCCACAGTGGGTTCATGGTAAGCTCTTGTCTGGTTCCTTGGAGAACTAGGGGATGGAGGGGATTTCCCCGAGTGGCCTTGCTTCCCTCTGACCCCTAGCTTCTCCCACGTGTCTGGGAGACCCCAGCAGCTAGGAACCCTATTTCCCAATGGATGGGGGTCCTTCTGTAGAGAGAGCGGGACCTGAACAGGGCAGCCTGCATCGACCAGTCCCTGGTGAAACAAAACAGTGTTCTGTTGGAAAACAGCAAGCTGGGAGCCATGCTGGTCTCGGCTGAGGAGGAGGTACCTGGGTGGGAGGAGCAGGGAGGGGTGTATCTCAGGCCTGCTGCCAACCCACTGTGCCAGGGTCTGTGCCTGCATCTGCCCACGCCCAACCCTGGGCTCCTCTTCTCCTGCCAGATTTTACAGACAGCAGGTAAGCCTGTGGGATGACCTCCTTCAGCTGGACTCAGACTCTGATGAGGAGGAGGATGAAGATGAAGAAGAGGAAGAGGAGGAAGAAGAGGAGGAGGAGGATGAAGAAGAGCAGAGGCCTGAGCATCCCTGTGAAGCCTCAGAGCTGTGAGTGGCCTGCCCTTTTTTTTCTTTCAATTTTTCCCATGCCTCATGGCTTTCAGGATCTCAGTTCTCAGACCAGAGATTGAGCCCAGGCCACAGCAGTGAAAACGCCACATCCTAACCACTGGACCGCCAGGGAATTCCCCATGAGTGTCCAGCCTTTGCACCGGGGCAGTCCCTTCTCTGAGCTTCAGTTTCCTTGTTTAGCCCACCAGGCTCCTCCGTCCATGGGGTTTTCCAGGCAAGAGTCCTGGAGTGGGGTGCCACTGCCTTCTCCATTGGAAACAAGAGCACCATGTATCTGCCAGTGGGGTTGCTGGGGCTAATTGAGGCCACCACATCAGTCTGGGATTGGTGAGCGTGGGGTGGGGGGCTGGGAACTGGGTTCCCCAAGCCCATGCACCCTGACTTCCGTCACTCCCTCTGCTAGGACTCCTGTGACGGTGTCAGAGTCGCACCACTGCCCGCAGCTGGAGGCCCTGCAGGAGCAGCTGTGGCTACTGGAGGAGGAGAATGAGCAGCTTCGAGAGGAGGTGAGGATGGGGGAAGAAGGCGTGCTCCTGGGCAGAGGGTGTTGACTCCCCAGCCCCTTCCTTTCTCCCTCCCTCCAGGTCTCAACTTGGCGACCTTGAGGAGAAGGGACAGATATTCATCCTGGGTTGTGTGGAGCAGTTTTGTACGTGAACTTGTAACTTGAGGTACGGGCTTGTCTCAAGGTGCAGAGGGAAGAACCCAGGACTTCAAGTCACAGCTCTGACACTTCCTAGCTGTGTGAGCTTGGATAAGTTCCTTGACCTCTCTGAACCTTCATCTTTAAGAATGGGGGTTAGTCATCTTGACCCTGCTGACCTCTCCAGGGGTTTCGGTTGAGAAAGTGCTTTGTGCAAACAGTTAAGAGGTATACAGGCACTCTGGGGCTCCCTTAAGCCTGCCTCCTCTTGTTATTGGGGAAGGGCGAGGGAGGGGGCCCCCATCCCCCCAGGCACTGTATTAGGCAGAGGCTGCGCCTGGACCATGCGGTTATGAAGGTGAGTGAGACAGTGTTTGTCTCCGAGGAGCTCAGGCCTGGCTGGGGATATAGAGACTCGAGGTGGCAACAGCGGAACAACAGCTGGAGTGAGGTGGTGTTGCCCTCACCCCAAATCTGGCCTTCCTTCCCTCAGGTTCCCTGAATGACCCCCTGGTGCCAGGCCCCCGGAGTAGGAGTCCTCACATTCTGTTGCTTCTGCCTCCTAGGAGGCAGCTACCCCATCCCAGCTACCTCTAGCCCTGGCCACCTGTTACATGGTCTCTCTGCCTCCATTCCTGCTCTTCCAGGCCCTTCTGCACACAGCCCAAAGGAGTTTTCTAAAGCCAGACTATTTGAAAGATGAGAGTAGGTGAGCCCTTACTTACCCTAGCCCAGGCCCACCCAGCATGCTGATTTGCATGGACTTTGCATATAATTTACATAGACCCCTCAGGTCCCCAGCAGTGGGAACTGTGGCCCTGATGCTTATTTTCATGGTATTTGCATAGGATTCCAATTCTCCACCCTCTGGTCCTGGGGGTTGGGCTAGGGGTTAGGGCTCAGGCTGCAGCCTCCCGCTGTGCCTCAGCTTCCTGTCTCTGCCTGCCCCCTTCCCCTGTACCCCACCCTACCTCTCCAATTCCCAAGGCCCCCCAATCCTGCAGCAGTGGCAGCAGCAGGCCAAAACAAACATGGGGGTGGGATTCTGGAACCCGGGGTGCCAAACCAGGACTTACAGAGGCTGGAGGAGGAAATGGCCAGCCATACTCCCAAAGCCTGGGAGGAAGGGGGGCCTTCTTGAACCCCCCAGGCAATTGGGATTAAGGCCTCTGCCAGCAAAGGTCACAGTCGGAGCTGTCCCCTGGCTGAGTCTGAAGGTGTGCTAAGGTCTCCTACAAGGTGGGTCCAGTAAGGGTCTCCTCTCCCCAGCTGGAAGCCCCAGAGGTTGGGGCAGCATCTACTGAGTATAGGCCATGTCCTGGGCCGTGAGAACCCTGCCTTTGAGGAGTTCATGGAAATAATTAAGGATGATTTAGTGACTTAAATTAGCTTCTTTAATTCTCACACCCCTGTAGGTAGGTGAGAAACTGAGGTTCTGAGAGCAGAGTGATTTGTTTGAGGTCAGTGAAGCTCTTTTCTTCACTGCTATGCCTTAATGCCTCCCCTCACCCATCCCTCCTCTCTAACCTGGACTTTGCGCCTTCTTGGCCTGCTGGGTCTGCTGTGAAGTTTACAACCTGTCGGCAGCCTCATCATTCTATCTGGACTGCCCTGACTCGGATGGCCCTTTGGTCACTGCTGGGTGGCCTCATCAGGGTTGCCATGTACGGTTGTGCAGGTTGTACACTGGATGGTGACCACTGTGGCTGGGCAGTGGACAGCCTGCATAACTATCAACAGCTTCTGTCTCTGATGTAGCTGAGCAGGCCCAGCCCCTGCGTGCTGCACAGGCCAAGCCTGTGGTCCTCAGGCCTCCAGTTCACGTCCACCCCCTTCTCTTCCAGGCTTTGCCGTTCCCCAGCAGCCTGCAGAGGCCCCACAGACTGCCTGAGGCCCTTCCTTCTGCCGCCTGGCTAAGCCCCACTCTCCCCAGGTCTCCCTTCCCATGCGCCAAAGCAGGACCCCTAATCTGTCACCAGCTAACCCAGACAAGCCTGGACTGGAACTTGAGGGCCCAAGCCTCAGGCCTCTTCTGGGAGAGGCTGAAGGAACCTCGGCCCTTGTTCTGCAGCTGGTGCAAAAGCTGTGGCTGCTGGGCCTGGGTCATGTGGCGGCTCTGGGGGTGAAGAAGCCCAGGGGGAGGCCCTACCAGCTACCAGACCCAGCCGGATCTCCTGTTCCTGGCTCTTTCTTCCCAGTTCCTAATTACTCTTTGTAACCGGAAGTGTCTGTCTGTGTGGGTGAGGACTCCCTCTGCCTGGTGGGGGCCTCCCCACCCCATCTCCTCTCCTCCCCACCTGTGACCTGTGAGTATCCAGCCCCCTCCCAAGGCCCTGTCACGCACCCACATCTTCTCCTCAGTGCCCCTTGTTTCCTTGTTCTAGGTTTTTTTCCCTCTCCCCCTCTTTACTTCTAGACAGTGGAGTCAGCGCCCAGGACCCCGCTGCTCTCTGCCCGGATCCCCACAGTGCGTCTCACGCTCCTGTTGCTTGTCAGTCTGTGTATGTGCTGGTGCAGGAAATAAAGGACCTGTGTGCTACCTGGCCCAACCTCTGCCGTCTTTCTCAGGGAGTGCACGTGGGTGTGTGTGGATGTGCATGGGTGTGTGTGCATGTGTGTGTGCGTATGTGTGTGTGTGCATGAGCATGCGTGTGTTTGTGTGTGCATGCACTTTGGTGGGGCAAAGCTGTGGAGAGAGGATGGGCGCTCGTGTTGAATGATGTGCTGGGGGCTTTGATTAAATACATAATTATAGCCACAAATCCTCTGGAATGGGTGAAATGATAAATGATCGTCAGGTGATGAAGCTGACGTCCAGGCAGGTAAAGTTACCCTCCCAAGGGTCAAACAGGGCCTTTGCTGGTGGCTCAGTGGTAAAGAATCTGCCTGCCAGTGTGGGAGACACAGGTTTGATCCCTGATCTGGGAAAATCTCACATGCTGAGGGGCAACTAAGCCTGCGCTCCACAGCTGTTGAGCCTGTGCTCTAGAGCCTGGGAGCTGCAACCACTGAAGCCCATGAGCCCTAGAGCCCGTGCTCTGCAATGGGAGAGGCCACTGCAGTGAGAAACCTGTGCACCGTCACCAGAGAGCAGCCCCGGATTGCCACAACGAGAGAAAAGCCTGCGTGGCAGCAAGGTCTCCGCACAGCCAAAAGTGAACAAAAATTAAAAAGAGTTACACAGCTGCGTGTAGAGCTTTGAACGCAAGCCCTTGGGTCTTCAGAGCCCGAGTTGGACAGCCCTCCTCCCCTGATCCCTTCTGCTCCTGGGATCCTGCTCTGGAGCCCAGCTGCGAAGAGTGAAGCAAGGAGAGTCACCCCTGTCTTAGGTAGAGGTCCCCCAGAACAGCATGTGGAAACGAGCCGTTTCTTCCATTAAAGGAGGCTGTCAGGCTGATTCTTGCCAAGGTAGGATTCTCAAACTTGGAAGCAGAGAGGGGCAGAAAACAAGGTGAGATCAGAGTCCCAGAAATGTGGGAACGAGTCTGCCTTGAAATGTCGAATTTCCAGTTTAGAGTTTATCGTTTTGGAAAGCCACAGCTCAGTTCTCAGGTTTAGTCATGTCCTCCTTTTCGGTGAAGGTGTTCCCAGAGCGTTGATAATAAGGATTTTAATCATGAAGAAAAACACCAAGTTGTTTATTTAGAAGATGATCCCAGGAAGCCCTCTTGGGGCAGAGTAGGGAACGGAGAACAGAAGGGAGCTAACGATGGTACTTAACTGGTGGTCCAGGGATTAGGACTCCAAACTGCCCCTGCAGGGGGCATGGGTTCGAGCCCTGCTTTGGGAACCCAAATCGCGCTGGCTATGCAGTGCTCCCAAAAAAATGGAGGCTCAGTCATACTGGGGAACCCTGGAGGAAGAGCAGCCTGTTGCAGCTCTGAGTGTTGTCTGTGGACCAGCATCATTAACATCCCCCGGAAGTGAATCAGAAATGCATAATCTCGGGTCCCACCCCACACCTATATTGTCAGCATCTGCATGTTGACGAGGTCCCCAGGTAATGCACATGCACGTTAAAGTTGGAAACACACCGATCTAGAACCCATTTCAGTTATCCCATCCTAGGGGCGTGGACACTAGGCCTCCACCAAGACTCAGTGATTGTTGGCTGAGGGCTGCTCCTGGGGGCGTTAAGTCTCTGGTGCTCTGGTCTCTCAGCACATGTGCTGGGGAAAAGCCCTCTGGCAGAGACTAGCTGTGTTTGTCATGGACCATGATCGGCGTGTGCTGACCAAGTGCTGAGGGTGTGGGCAGGTCACCGACAGGGTCTGCTACAGTCCAGATCTTGTGCCTCTCAGATGTACTCAGGTCCCACGTGGGATTCACTCTGGCCTGGCATGGCTTGTTTAAGATGGTGGCTGATCACAGTATCTTATAAAGAAGAATTACATCTGGAAGACGGGCGGTATACGCTGTGGTCCCAGTGCTGCAACTGATCCTGAATCCCTAAATGGTATTTCTCATCTCCTTCCACTACCACCCTTCTCCTCTGGCCGGCACTTCAGCTGGTCCACGTTGCTTTCCTGGGTGAAGTAACCTACATCTTCATTCCTGAGAGGTCTGAACACTAGGTCATTGGCCCTGGTCAGGCTATTGTTGGAGCGACCGCATGTTTATGGTTCTCCAGGCAGGAAGCCCCAGAACACAGCTCAGTGAGTCCCCCTGAGCGCCAGACCCTAAAGACTCCTTCCTGCCCCCACTATAAGGCAGTGATGCTAGCTCCTTGTGCTAATCAGGCCCGGTAACCCTGGCTAGTTCTCGACTTTTGCCTGATAATCTACTGGCATGAAGAGCCCCAAATGCAGGAAATCCCTATAACTTTATTTTTAATTTTTTTTCTTCATCTGTTTTTGGCCGTGCTGTGTAGCTTGCAGGATCTTCATTCTCTGACCGATGACTGAACACGGGCCCCCTGCTTTGGAAGTATGGAATTCTAACCCCCTGGGCTGCCAGGGAATTCCCAAGCCCTTGTAACTTTTTAATTTATTTCGAAAACCTTTTTATCTTATACTGGGGTATAGCCAATTAACAAANTTTAATTTTTTTTCTTCATCTGTTTTTGGCCGTGCTGTGTAGCTTGCAGGATCTTCATTCTCTGACCGATGACTGAACACGGGCCCCCTGCTTTGGAAGTATGGAATTCTAACCCCCTGGGCTGCCAGGGAATTCCCAAGCCCTTGTAACTTTTTAATTTATTTCGAAAACCTTTTTATCTTATACTGGGGTATAGCCAATTAACAAACAATGTTGTGATGGTTTAAGGTGAACACTCAGGGACTCAGCCACACATATACACGCATCCATTATCCCCCCCAACTCCCCTCCCATCCACTCTGCCACATAACATTGAGCAGAGTTCCGTGTGCTCTACAGTAGATCACTGGTGATCTCTTTTAAATATAGCAGTGTGTACCTGTCTATCCCAAACTCCTAATTATCTCTTCCCCTCATTTTCCTCCCTGCAGCCCCACACAACCATAAGCTCCTTCCCTAAGCTGGTCAGTCTGTTTCTGTTTTGCAAATTCATTTCTATAATTTCTTTTTAGATTACACATACAAGGGATGCCATAAGATATTTCTCCTTCTCTGTCTGACTTACTTCACTTAGTATGACTCTCCAGGCCCATCCACGCTGCTGCAGATGGCATTATTTCATTATTTTTAATGCAAGCCCCTGTAACTTTAGATTTAGGAGAATCTTTACTGTTTACCTTTGTGGAAACATTTCCCCCCAGGAACCAGGATTTCTAGTTCAAAAGTGTCCAGAATCATGGGGAGAAGTACAGATTTCTGAGGTGATTGCCTGGCATGGTCATGGGGCCGCTTTCTGCTTGGTTCCTGGCTGCACGTGTTCTAGCTGTCAGAGATACAGGACTGTTTAAGAACCTCTGATTCGAAGTACATTCTGCATCCCCGCCTCCAGGGTACATCCCCAAGTTAGTGCCTTAATGGCACCTTTAATTCCAACCTTGTTGAGGNATGGTCATGGGGCCGCTTTCTGCTTGGTTCCTGGCTGCATGTGTTCTAGCTGTCAGAGATACAGGACTGTTTAAGAACCTCTGATTCGAAGTACATTCTGCATCCCCGCCTCCAGGGTACATCCCCAAGTTAGTGCCTTAATGGCACCTTTAATTCCAACCTTGTTGAGGTTCCTTAAAAAGCTAAAAATAGAGTTGCCATACGATCCAGCAATCCCACTCCTGCGCATGTATCAAGAGAAAACTCTAATTTCGAAAGACACATGCTATGTTCATAGCTGCACTATTTACAACAGCCAAGACAAGGAAGCAACCTAAATGTCCGTCAACTAATGAAAGAATAAAGAATATGTGATACGTGAATACAATGGACTGTTACTCAGCCATAAAAAGGAATGAAACAACGCCATTTGCAACAACGTGGATGAACCTAGAGATTATTGAGTGAAAGAAGTCAGAAAGAAAAAACCAAATACCATATGATATCACTTCAGGTGGAATCTAAAATACGACACAAATGAACCTATCCACAAGATAGAAACAGCCTCACAGACACAGAAAACAAACTTACAGGGAATTCCCAGTGGTTAGGACTCAGCGCTTTCAGTGCCATGTGCCAGGTTTGATCCCTGATCACAAGCCCCACTAGGACCCTGAAAGCCCCATAGTGAGGCCCAAATAAATAAATCCCCTACCTCATTAAAAAAAAAAAAAACTTACAGTTATCAAAGGGGAAAAGGGTTGGGATAAATTAGGAGTTTGGGCCTAGCAGATACACACTCTCTGTGTGTGCATGTGTGTGCTCAGTCGTGTCCAGCTCTTTGCAACCCATGGCCTGTGCCCGCCAGGCTCCTCTGTCCATGGAATTTCCTAGGCAAGAATACTGGGGTGCATTGTCATTTCCCTTATTCTAGGAAATCTTCCTGACCCAGGGATGGAACCCATGTCTCTTGTGTCTCCTGCATTGGCAGGCGGCTTCTTTACCAGTGCACCATCTATTATATAAAACATATATAAACAACAAAGGCCTGGCTAGCACAGGGAAGTATATTCAGTCAGTTCAGTTCAGTTCAGTCACTCAGTCGTGTCTGACTCTTTGCGACCCCATGAATCGCAGCACGCCAGGCCTCCCTGTCCATCACCAACTCCTGGAGTTCACTCAAACTCCATGTTCATCAGGTTGGTGATGCCATCCAGCCATCTCATCCTCTGCTGTCCCCTTCTCCTCCTGCCCCCAACCCCTTCCAGCATCAGAGTCTTTTCCAATGAGTCAACTCTTCACATGAGGTGGCCAAAGTATTGGAGTTTCAGCCTCAGCATCAGTCCTTCCAATGAACACCCGGGACTGGTCTCCTTCAGAACGGACTGGTTGGACCTCCTTGCAGTCCAAGGGACTCTCAAGAGTCTTCTTCAACACCACAGTTCAAAAGCATCAATTCTTCAGCACTCAGCTTTCTTCACAGTCCAACTCTCACATCCATACATGATCACTGGAAAAACCATAGCCTTGACTAGACGGACCTTTGTTGGCAAAGTAATGTCTCTGCTTTTCAGTATGCTATCTAGGTTGGTCGTAACTTTCCTTCCAAGGAATAAGCGACTTTTAATTTCATGGCTGCAATCACCATCTGCAGTGATTTTGGAGCCCCCCAAAATAAAGTCTGACACTGTTTCCACTGTTTCCCCATCTATTTCCCATGAAGTGATGGACCAGATGCCATGATCTTCGTTTTCTGAATGTTGAGCTTAAAGCCAGCTTTATCACTCTCTTCTTTCACTTTCATCAAGAGGCTTTTTAGTTCCTCTTCACTTTCTGCCATAAGGGTGGTGTCATCTGCATATCTGAGGTTTTTGCT